>PVIR01041270.1:0-12849 GCA_004026965.1 Petromus typicus
CCAGTTTGTATTTTTGTGTTTATTTGCATATCTACTTTATGTGAGAATAAAAGTAGTATAATTTGCCAATATCCTACTTCATCCTTTTCCTCAGATCCCTAGGAGAGGCATAGTTTCCCCAGTAGAGAAGCCAACCCCTCTGGCAACTGTGTGTAGGGAAGTGATTATTAGCAAGTTTCTTCAGAAAAATAGGAAGAGGAGGAATATTTAGTCTGAAAAAAAAATCTCAAATCTAAAGTGCTCCAATATATAAAATTTTTGAACAATGATAGGGTATCACAAGTGAAAAATTCACATCATGAATTTGTTTTATGTTCAAAATCATATAAAATACTGTATGATATTACTTTCAGATTAATATGAAACACATGAATTTCATCTTGATGTTGGGTTTCATCTCTATGATATTTTATTATGTATGTGCAAATTTTTCCAAACCAAAAATAAAATTCCTCTGGTCCCAAGCATCATGGGCAAGGGCTGCACAAACTATATGTACACATGCATGAATATTTTATGGAACAGTTTTATATTATCATGAAGTCTAACAAGCATGAATATAAAATTCATCAGCTGGATTGAGATTCAATTAAGAGTTGATGGCAGAATTTCTTCTGATTAAGGGGGCATTATTACTATTATTTTGGATGGGGGATGGAACCCAGGGCCTTTGCATTGAGCTCTACCCTCTGCTCTTTGTTTATTTTTTACTTTTAGATAAGTTCTTGCCAAGTCACTTGGTTGCCTAGATTATCCTCCAGCTCATGTGACCCTCCAGGCACAACCTCTCAGTGCTAAACCACCACACTTGACTCACTTGTAAGACCTTCTGTAGACTGGGTGAGGTCTGCCCATGCTATGGAGGATAATCTGTATATATAATCTTTCTTCAACATTCATGGATTCAAATGTTGATCACATCTGATCTGAAAAATACTTTCAGAGCCACATTGAGGCTAGTGTTGGACCAACTGCTGGGTTCTTGAGTCCAACCAGTTGACACATAAATTTACCCATCACAAGGCCTTCTCTTCCCTCCCTCCAAAGCTCACAAGCCAGGCTTTGGCTCTGGAGCAAGTGTTCCAAAGAAGCAAGGGCTGCAGGGACTTCTCCTGGTGAGGATGCAGGATGAGTAGTGTCCAATCCCAAACATATCCTCTATGGCAGGTATGGTTTCTAGTAATGGCTTCAGAGCCTGGTTTGAGGATAATAACCAGGACTCCAATGGCAGTAGGCTGCTGGGCTCAGCTCATGGTATAATTCTGAACTTGCTTGACCTCTGGTTTTTTAGGCCCTAACAGATGCTTTTGGGTATCTCAAAATCCTTTACTAAATTCCATCAGATTTGGCCAAAGTTTATCTGTACAATTTTAACTGATATAAGAGGTCATAAGAAAGCAGGCCTGAAAACTGCTTGTGAGACACTAACATTCAGTAGGTGTCTGGTGTTTTGGCCATGAAACATTTCAGCAGTGCGGAGAGGAGCTGGTGTCTACAGAGACAGAACTGGGAGCTGATGGAAAGATAACTGATGCAAGCTGTCCTGGTGGGGAAAGGTCAAGGAACAGACAGACCAGGTCCCAAGGAGAGCTTTAGGATTAAAATGTAAACATAGGAGTCCAGGGTCTGACGGCCAGTCCAGTAGAGAATGATGCATCCTCTTGCTGCTTTTTTTAAAAATCAAATTTATTGGTACAGTTTAGATATACATAATGATCCTATTCATTACATGGAATTGTACTTTTTTAAAAAAATTGAAGCCTTTATTGGTACACTACATATACACACCATGAATTGCACTTAACAATGAGAATTTGTACCAGTATATGACACAACTTAATTCTAATTTTTTCCCATAGCCCTACCACCCTCCACCCCTGCTCCCTGTAAACATAAGCTTTGTTTCCTTTCTTTTTTGCTACAATCTTTTTATCTTCTCCCTTCACCCCACTTCACTTTGAGTACCTGGAATTGTACGTATATGATATATCTTAACTCTTACTTTTTCCCGTTTCCCTCTACTCCCTTCAATTTTTTTCCCTTCCTTATTCACAAAAGCTCTTCTAGTTTATTTTTTATTTTTTCCCTTTTCCATTTCTTCCTTTGTCCCCTCCTTTCTCCTTAGTTCCCCTTTCCTTTCAAAAATGTTTTCCTTTTCATTATCTGTTGCCCATTTTGGTCCTTTGGTATACTTTGTCTCACACACCAGAGAAACAATGTGATTTTTATATGTGTGTCCAATTTATTTCATAGAAAAGTTTCCATTTAACTATAATTGTCTCAAGCGTCTCCTTTCTGACTCAGTACAACTCCATTACATAGAAAAAAGCACAATTTTATCCATTTTTTAAAATTGATGTTATTGGTACATTTTGTATACACATCATGATCACAATCAGCATTGAGAATATGTACCAGTACATGACATGATTTAATTCTCATTTTTCCCATTCCCCTGCCCACTTTACAACTCCCTGCCCCCTATATACATAAACTTTGTTTCCTTGTTTTATCACTGAATTTTTTTTTTCCCTTCTAAACTTACTCCTGCCCCCTTTTCCCTTTGAATACTTTCTATTTCACAATATCTATTATACATTATAGAACTCATTTACATTTTCAGCTTCTCATACTGGAGAAAAGATATGGTATTTATACATCTGTGACCAATTTATTATTATTATTATTATTTAAAAATCTTTATTGGTACATTACATATATGCATCATGTTTGTACTCCATAATGGGAATTTGTACCAGTATAAGACACAACTTAATTCTCATTTTTTCCCATAGCCGTACCCACTCTCCTGCCCCCCCATATACATAAAATTTGTTTCCTTTCTTTTTTGTTATAATCTGATTATTTTTCCCCCTTCAACCTATAATACTTTGAGTATTTTATATTTCACAATATACAACATACAATTCTAGGACTCATTTACATCTTTATTTTCTCATACCAGAGAAAAGATGCGATATGTACCTATCTGTGACCTATTTATTTCACTTATGGGGATATGCTCAAGGTATGTCCATTTAAGTAGAAATGATTCAAATTTATCATTTTTTATGGCAGAGTAGTACTCCATTCTGTAGAAGAACCACAGCTTTTTTATCCAGTCTCCAGTTAATGGAAACTTGGGTTGTTTCCAAGATGTAAAATCACAAATTGGGCTACTATAAATATGAGTGCACATATGTCACTGTGATATGAGTCTTTTAATTCTTGTGTGTATATACCTAGCAGGGCAATGGCTGGGTCAAATGGGACCTCCAATCGTAGCTTTTTGATGAATCTCCAAACTGATCTCCACAGGGGTTGTACAAGTCTACAGTCCCACCAACAGTGGAGAAGTGTTCCTTCTTCACCGCAGCCTCGCCAACATTTGCCGTTGGCTGATTCTGAAATGGCAGCCATTCTATGTGGAGGGAGATGAAATCTCAATGTTGTTTTCATCTGCATCTCTCGAATGACTAATGATGTTGAGCATTTCTTGATATGCTTCTTAGCTGCTCTTACTTCTTCCTCTGAAAAATATCTGTTCATTTCAGATGCCCATTTTTGAATTGGGTCATTAAATTTGGGTGGGCTGATTTTTTTTGTTTTTTATATATTCTAGATAGTAGCTGTTTGTCTGAGGAACAGCTGGTAAAGATTTTTTCCCACATTGTTGGTTGCCTGTTTGCACTGTTGGTGGTTTCCTTTGCTGTTCAGAAGCTTTTTAAAAGAATGAGGTCCCATTGGCTGATTTCTTCCACCAATTCCTGCGCTATAGAAGTTTTGTTCATGAAGTCTTTCCCTAAGCCAATGTCTTCGAGAGTTTTACCTAACGTGTTTTGCAGTAGATTTAGAGTGTCTGTTTTAATATTTAGGTCTCTTATCCACCTTGATTTTAGCTTGATCTAAAAAGTTAGATCTAGTTTTAGTCTTTGGCAAGTTAAAGCCCAGTTTTTCCAGCACCATTTTTTAAAGAGGCTATCTTTCCTCCATGGAGGAGTTTTGGCTACTTTGTCAAAGATGGGGTGGCTCAGTGTATCTGGAGTAGTTTCTGGATCTTCTAGTCTACTCCATTGATCCTCGGGTCTGTTACTTTGCCAGTACCATGCAGTTTTTATCACAGTGGCTTTATAGTATAGTTTCAGGTTCGGAGTTGTGATACCCCCCACCATGTCCCTGTTGCTTAGAATTGCTTTGGCTATTCTAGGTCTTTTATGGTTCCCGATGAAAGTTTGATTTTTTTTTTCTCTAGATCTGTGAAATATGCTGTTGGGATTTCAATCAGGAATGCGTTGAATGTGTAGAGTAGTTTTGGGAGTATAGCCATTTTGACAATATTGGTTCTTCCTACCCAGAAGCAAGGTATTTCTTTCCATTTTTTGATATCATCTTCTATCTCCTTTTTCAGAGTGCTATAGTTTTCACAGTAGAGGTATTTCGCCTCCTTTGCTAGATAGATTCCTAGATATTTTATTTTTTTGGGTTCTGTTGTGAAAGAGACTGACATCCTAATTTCTATCTCAGTAGGTCTACTGTTTGTGTATATGAAGGCTATAGATTTTTGAACATTGACCTTGTAACCAGCTATGTGGATAAAATTGGTGATTAGGTCCAGCAGTTTTTTAATTGAGTTTTTAGGATCCTCTAGATAGAGTATCATGTCATCAACAAATAATGACAATTTAACTTCTTCTTTTCCAATCTTTATTCCTTTTATTTCTTTCTCTTGCCTAATTGCTATGGCTAATATTTCCAGAACTATATTGAACAGAAGTGGTAAGAGAGGACATCCTTGTCTTGTTCCTGATCTTAGTGTGAAAGGTTTCAAGTTTTGATCATTTAGTATGATACTGGCTGATGATTTCTCATAATAGCTTTTATTAGTTTGAGATACAGACCATCTATTCCGATCTTCTGTAGGGCTTTGAACATAAATGGCTGTTGTATTTTGTCAAACGCTTTGTCTCCACCAATTGAGATGACCATATGATTTTTGTCCTTAAACCTGTTAATATAGTGTATAACATTGATTGATTTACGTGTGTTGAACCATCCTTGCATCCCTAGGATGAATCCAACTTGGTCAGGGTGTATAATCTTTTTGATAAATCTCTATATTCTGTTTGCCAGTATCTTATTGAAGATTTTTGCATCAATGTTCACTAGGGATATTGGCCTGTAGTACTCTTTTTTTTGTTGGGACTCTCTCTGCTTTTGGAATCAGAGTAATGGTTGCTTCCAGGAATGAGTTTGGGAGTACTGCTTCCTTTTCAATTCCATTGAAGAGTTTCAGAAGTAGAGGCACTAACTCTTCTTTAAAAGTTCTATAGAATTCAGCAGTAAAACCATCAGGTCCAGGGCTTTTCTTTGTTGGCAAGTTTTTCATTACATTTTCAATTTCACAGATTGTTATTGGGTTATTTAACATTTCTATAACGTGTTTATTCAGCTTTGGAATTACA
Organism: Petromus typicus; assembly: GCA_004026965.1. NCBI lineage: Eukaryota > Metazoa > Chordata > Mammalia > Rodentia > Petromuridae > Petromus > Petromus typicus. Next base: position 5,463 of record PVIR01041270.1, read on the forward strand.
TATGTGTCTAAAAATCTATCCATTTCTTCTACATTTTCCATTTTATTGAAGTATAAATTTTCAAAGCAGGTGTTTATTATCCTCTGGACTTCCTCTGGGTCAGTAGTAATTTCTCCGTTCTCATTCCTAATAGCATAGATATGAACCTTTCCCTTCCTTTGTTTAATGAGGTTGGCTAAAGGTCTATCAATTTTTTTTATCCTCTCAAAGAACCAACTTTTTCATTCATTGATTTTTTTAAACAGTTCTCTTGCTTTCTATTGCATTAATTTCTGCTCTGATCCTTATATATATATATATATATTTTTTTTTTGAGACAGGGTCTCACTTTGTAGTTCAGGCTGGCCCCAAGTTCAGCCTCCAAATCATCACAGCAATCCTCGTGCCTCTGCCTCCTGAGTGCTGGTATTACAGGCATGAGCCACGATGCCAGGAACTGTGGTATGTGGTAGTGGTTGCTGCTGGGCATGAGTCTACACACCAAATATAGGTGTGTGGTTAACAGGGATTGAACCCGGGTCCTTTTGCTTGCAAAACAGGCGCTGGAACCATTGAGCTAAATCCCTGGCCCCCCTTATAATTTCTTGCCTAGTGCGAGCTTTTGGTTTGTTTTGCTCCTCTCTTTCTAGTCACTTGAGGTTCAGCATAAAATTGTTTATTTGAGCTTGCTCCGTTTTCTGGATGTAGGCTTTCACTGCTATGAATTTTCCTCATAGATCTGCTTTCATTTTGTCCCATAAATTTCTGTATGTTGTACTGGGGTTATCGTTTAGTTATAAGAACTGCTCAATTTCTTCTGTGATCCATTGGTTGGTCAGCAGAGTATTGTTCAGTTTCCATGTGTTTGTGAGGTTCCTGGGCTTTCCTTTGCTATTCAGCTCCAATTTCAGGGCACTATGCTCTGACAGTATACAAGGGATAACTTCAATCCCTTCATATTTGCTTAAAACTGTTCTATGAATGAGCACATGGTCTATTTTGGAGAATGATCCATGAGCAGCTGAGAAGAATGTAAATTCTGACTTTGTGGGGTGAAATACTCTGTAGGCATCTATTATGTCCATTTGCAGAAGAGTCTGGTTGAGCTCAAGGTTTTCCTTAGTGACTTTTTGTCCCGTTGATGTGCCTCTTTGTGAAAGTGGGGTATTGAGGTCCCCTACTATTATTGTATTGGAGTTTATCTGGTTTTTGAAGTGCATTCATATTTGTTTTATGTAGTTGGATGCATTAGAATTTGGTGCATAGCTATTTAAGATTGTGATTTCTGTCTCTTGGATTTTTCCCTGAACTAAAAGATAGTGTCTATCTTTTTCTCTCTTTATCAGTTTTGGATTGAAGTCTATTCTGTCTGCAAATAAAATTGCCACTCCTGCTTTCTTGCTGTTTCCTGTCACATGGAGTATTGCTTTCCATCCCTTTACTTTTAGTCCATGGGTTTCTTTCTGAATTAGGTATGTTTCTTGTATGCAGCAGATTGTAGGATCTTGCTTTTTGATCCACTCTGCCAGTCTGTATCTCTTAATTGGCGCATTGAGTCCATTGACATTAATAGTTATGACTGATATAGGTAAATTTAGTGCTGCCATGTTTTCCTGTTCTTGGCTGTGTTATTCTACTTTTGTCTTTTCCCCATCAGTTTCATGTTTGTTCCCATGGGTTGACTCGGTTAGGTCTCATGGATTTGTAACTTTCCTTATTTTTCTCCAAGATATTCTTTAAAATGTTTTGGAGCACTGGTTTTATATTTGTGAAGTTTTTCAGGTGTTCTTTGTCATGGAAGTATCTTATTTCCCTATCAATTTTGAAGGATAGTTTTGCAGGATACATTAGTGTCGGTTGGAAGTTGTTTTCCTTTAGGGCTTCGAAGATTTCATTCCAGGCTCTTATTGCAATGAGTGTTTGAGTTGAGAAGTCTGCTGTGATCCTGACAGGCTTCCCTTGGAATGTAACTAGTTTCTTTTCTCTGGCTGCTTTCAGTATTTCATTCTTTTTTTGGATATCTGGGACTTTTATGATTATATGCCTAGGTGTAGATTTTTTTCATGTTATGGGCGTGTGGCGTTCTGTATGCTTCATATATTTGTATGTCCAGTTCTTTACCTTTTTCTGTGAAGTTTTCTGCCATTATCTGTGTGAATAGCTTTTTGATGTCTTTAGCATTGTCTCCTGCTTCCTCAGTGACTCCAGTCAATCTTATGTTACTCCTCTTTGAATCACCTAGGAGCTGTTGGATTGACTTTTCGTTATCGCTTGCTTTTTTCCATAGATTATGCCTTTCCAGTTCATTGATTGAGATCCTCTAGGTCTGAAATTCGGTCTTCTGCCATATTCATTCTATTGCACAAACTTTCATTTTCTTTCTTAATTTCCTGGGCTTCTGCTTGTAGGTGTTGAAAAGGTTCCAGGGGTTTTGCTATCTTAGATTCTATCAACTCCATGATTTCCTCTTTAGTTTTATTAATAATCATGTTGACAGTGTCCAATATCTCTGCTTTCATCTCAGAGATCAGTTCTGATTTTCATTTTACTAGATCTGCTTTGGTTACCATTTCCAAGGACCCTGGAGACTGGCCTTCCAACTTCTCTGTTTCCATTCCCCCTGTGTTACCTTGAGGTGAGCATCTTTGTATCTGACACAGTGTTTCCTCATGTCTGAGTTTTTGTCCTTCCTGTTGTTTTTGGCTTTGTACCTGCCCTGTTTTCTGGTGATGTTTGTTGCAAGTCTCTTTCCTCCTAATGGTTAGTAACCTTAAAATATCAGTGTCTCTTGGGTTGTTCTTCACAGTCTTTATTGGGAATTAAAGAAAAATCCCTAGTTCTGGCACACCATATGAGGCACTCAATCAATACAATCAAAACTCCTTCTCCCGTCTTCTTTAGCAGCAGGAAGGCTCTGGCTCCTGCCCTACTATAGGGGCGCTGCCTAATTTTCCAATGGGCTCTCCTGCTCACCTATACAGAGTCTCTGGGCTCGGTTTTACAGTTGGCCTTCAGGCCGGTAGGCTGTAGGCCTTGTGCAGCTGCAATGGTACTCGCTGATGTTCCAACAGACCCACCTACTGACCAATACAAGGTCACTAGATGTGCTTCTTCAGTTGATGTGGAGAAAGTCAGACTCTGACCTGCTAAACTCAATACCTGGGTGCTCTTCCTGCTTGGGCCTGGAGGCCAGCAAACTCCAACCCCAGTGAGGATTTGATGGTGCAGACACCGTTTCCAAAATCACCTGCTGCTAAACTCAGTCCCTGGGCGCTCTTCCAGCATGGGTCTGGAGGCCAGTAAGCTCCAACCCCAGTGCAGATTCAGTGGCACAATCATCAGTTCCAAAGCCTCCTCCTGCTAAACTGAGTCCCTAGGTGCTCTTTTGTCCTTGCTTTCTATATTTCAATACTTTAGTATCAAAATGGAAATTTAAGTGGAAATTTCCAGAAATAAATAATTTATATGTTTCAAGTAACTTTTATTGCAATCTATTGTTAGAATTTTTCTAGTCCATTATTGATTATATTATCAATCTTATATTGACCTTACTTTATTAAGTTTTATCATATGTGTGTATGTTTACACACACACACACACACACACACACACACACACATACACACATGACAAAAACAACCTATATACAGGGTTTCTTACCATCTGAAGTGTCGGGCATCCACTGTGTGTTTTAAACACTTCCCCAGCAGATAAAGGATATTGCTTGTGTGTTTCTGTGCCTAAGTAATATCTCATTGTATGTCTGGATCAGTTTCTTTATCGATGGACCTGCTGGAGGAATTATGGATTGGGTATGGTGGCTCACACCTGTAATCCCAGCACTTGGGAGGTAGAGGCAGGAGGATTGCTTTGAGTTCAAGGCTTTCCTGGGCTACACAGTGAACTCAGGGACAGCCTGAACTGCAAAGCGAGACCCTGTCTAAAAAAAAATAAAATAAAACTAGAATAAGTGGCAGGGAATTTAGCTCAGTGGTTCCAGCACTGCCTTCCAAGCACAAGGGCCTGGGGTCGATCCTCAGTAACCACCTACTACAATGCCAAGCATGGTGACTCCCACCTGTAATTCCAACACTCAGGAGGGAAAAGCATGAGGATTGCTCTAAGTTTGAGGCTTGCCCAGGCTACATAGTGAGCTCAGGACCAGCCTGAACTACAAAGCAAGACTGTCTCAAAAAAACAAACAAAAAACTAGGATTTGAGGTCACATTTAACCCTGCTATTTCCCTTCTAGGTATATACACAAAAGAATTAAAAGACTCATGTCACAGAAATAAATGTTCAGCCATGTTTATAGCAGCTCAGTTTGCAATAACTAAATCTTAGAAACAACTCAAATGCCCATCAACTCTAGGCTGGTTAAAGAAGATTTTTTTTTTTTTTTTTGTATAAAGTGGAGTTTTACTCTGCCATAAAGAATAAGTTTGGGTCATTTATACTCAAATGGAAATATCCTAAAAACACATTCATAAGTAAAATAATTAGGTTATAGATATGTAAACACCATATATTTTCTCCAGTATGAGAAGGTGAAAATGTAAATGAGCTCTAGAACATATGATAAATTTTATGAAATAGAAAATATTCAAAGGGGAAGCAGTGGGGGAAAATAATGAGGGGGAAGAAAAATATGATTTTTTAAAAAAAGAAAGCATATGTATATAGGGGTGTGGGGATTGTAGAGGAAATGGGTAAAAAAGCGAATATGCTGGTACAAATTCCCAATGTTGACTGAATGTGATATGTATATAAAACGTACCAATAAAGGATTCAATTAAAAAGGAAAGTATTATTCAGCCATAAAGAATGATTGAGTCATTTATAATCAAATGGACATACCTTAAAAACATAAGTGGAGAGCAGCGGGCGGCTCGGGAAACGGCGACTGTGCCACTGAATCTGCACCGGGTTTGGAGCTTACTGGCCTCCAGGCCCACGCCAGAAGAGCGCCCAGGGACTGAGTTTGGCAGTGGGCGGCTCAGGAAGTGGTGAATGCAGCAATGAGTCTGCATCACTGAATCTGCGCCGGGTTTGGAGGTTACTTGTCTCCAGGCCCACACCGGAAGAGCGCCCAGGGACTGAGTTTAGCAGCGGGTGGCTCAGGAAGCGGTGACTGCGGCACCGAGTCTGTGTCACCGAATCTGCACCGGGGTTAGAGCTTACTGGCCTGCAGGCCTACTCCAGACGAGCACCCAAGGACTGAGGTTAGCAGGTCAGAGTCTGATTTTCTCCACAGTAACTGCAGAAGCACATCCAGTCAGCTTGTATTGGTGAGTAGGTGGGCCTGTTGGAACAACAGCCCCTAACATTGCAACTGCACAGGGTCTACAACCTACTGGCCTCCAGGCCAAATGCACAAGTGATCCCAGAGATTCTGTATTGCTGAGCAGGTGGGCCCATTGCAACCTCAGACAGTGCCATTGTAGCAGTTCAGGAGGCACAGTCTCCCTGCCTCTAAAGCACACAGGAGAAGGTGTTCTCACTGTATTGATTGAGTGCTTCATATGGTGTGCTAGAACTAGGGGTTTTTCTTTAGGTCCCAATACAGACTGCAAAGAGCAATCCAGGCAACACTGCTATTTTAAGGTTCCTAACTATTAAGAGGAAAGTGACTTGCAACAAACAGCGCCAGAAAACAGGGCAGGTAAGAGATGAGGAAACACTCTAAATCTTAGACACAAAGATCCTCACCTCCAAGTAACACAGGGGGAAGGGAGATAGAGAAGTGTGAAGCCCAATCTCCAGGGCCCTCTGAAATGGTAACCAAAGCAGATCTAGTAAAATGGAAATCAGAACTGATCTCTGAGATGAAAGCAGAGATATTGGACACTGTCAACATGATGATTAATAAAGCTAAAGAGGAAATCATGGAGTTGATAGAATGCAAGATAGAAAAAGCACTGGAACCTTTTCAACACCTACAAGCAGAAGCCCAGGAAAGTAGGAAAGAAAATGAAAGGTTGCACAAGAATGAATTTGGCAGAAGACCGAATTTCAGACCTAGAAGACAGGATCTCAACCAATGAACTGGAAAGGCATAAACTATGGAAAAAAATCAAGCGATAATGAAAAGTCAATCCAACAGCTCCTAGATGATTCAAAGAAAAATAGCATAAGATTGATTGGAGTCACTGAGGAAGCAGAAGACAATGCTAAAGACATCAAAAAGCTATTCACACAGATAATGGCAGAAAACTTCACAGAAAAAGGTAAAGAATTGGACATAAAAATATATGAATCATACAGAACGCCACATGCCCATGACATGAAGAAATCTACACCTAGGCATATCATCATAAAAGTCCCAGATATTCAAAAAAAGAATGAAATACTGAAAGCAGCCAGAGAAAAGAAAACAGTTACATTCCAAGGGAAGCCCGTCAGGATCACAGCGGACTTCTCAACTGAAACACTCAATGCAAGAAGAGCTTAGAGTGAAGTCTTCCAAACCCTAAAGGAAAACAACTTCCAACCCAGACTGATGTATCCTGCAAAATTATCCTTCAAAATTGATGAGGAAATAAGATACTTTCATGACAATGAACACCTGAAAAACTTCACAAATACAAAACCCGTGCTCCAAAACATTTTAAAGAATATCTTGGAGAAAAATAAGGAAAGTTACAAATCCATGAGACCTAACCGAGTCAACCCATGGGAACAAACAAGAAACTGATGGGGAAAGGGCAGAAGTACAATAACACAGCCAAGAACAGGAAAACATGGCAGCACTAAATTTTTTTTAAAATTATCTTTATTGGTACATTAAATATACACATCATGATTGCACTCCATAATGGGGATTTGTACCAGTATAAGACACAACTTAATTCTCATTTTTTCCCATAGCCCCACCCACCCTACCACCCCCCCATATATATAAAATTTGTTTCCTTACTTTTTTGTTACAATCTCAACATTGTGGCAGCACTAAATTTACCTATATCAGTCATAACCATTAATGTCAATGGACTCAACGCGCCAATTAAGAGATGGAGACTGGCAGAATGGATCAAAAAACAAGATCCTACAATCTGCTGTATACAAGAAACACACCTAATTCAGAAAGAAACCCATGGACTAAAAGGAAAGAGATGGAAAACAATACTCCATGCGACAGGAAACAGCAAGAAAGCAGGAGTGGCGATTTTATTTGCAGACAAAATAGACTTCAAGCCAAAGCTGATAAAGAGAGATAAAGATGGACACTATCTCTTAGTTCAGGGAAAAATCCAAGGGACAGAAATCACAATCTTAAATATCTATGCTCCAAATTCTAATGCACCCAACTATATAAAACAAATATGAATGGACTTGAAAAACCAGATAAACTTAAATACAATAATAGCAGGGGACCTCAATACCCCACTGTCACAAAGAGATAGATCAA
>PVIR01041271.1:0-12848 GCA_004026965.1 Petromus typicus
TTTTTTGTGTAGACATTAGTTTTCAACATCCTTAGGTAAACAGAAACAATATAGTTGTTGGATCACATGGCAAGAGTGTAATTGTTTTATAAGAAAGCACTACATTGTCTTCCAAAATGGCTGCATCAGTTGGAATTCCCATCAGGAAGTGATAGAGTTTATGGTTCGCAAAGTCGCGTGTACTGGGGGCATTACAGTTGATTTGCTGTTAAAACATGGAGTCTGATGGAAAGAGAAGGGTCGCTGTGGGCGTGCCTTGGAAGCGTACACACTCTCTCTGACCCTCTTTGGTTTCTCTCTGCCATATAATGGGCAGCTTTCCCAGCACTGAGCCCTCTGTCGTGCTACACTGCTTTGGAGCCAGAGGACTACGGGGTGAAACTGCTAGACGTTGTGAGCCAAACACACTTCTCCTCCGTTAGTATCCCGGTGTTAGATATTGTTTCTCAGCAAAGAAAGTGACTAAGACAATACTTGACGTTCTCGTCAACCTTTGCATTTACTAGTGCTCTGGATTTTACCATTCTATTAAGTTTGCAATAATGTTTCATTGTTTTATGTTTGCTAATTACATTGTGTGTGGAAGATTTATTCTTATGCCCATTTTTTACATCTATATTTTCTTTGGTGAGCTATTTCAAGGTCTTCAGCTATTTTTAAAATCAGTTTTTTTAATTACAATGTCTTATTGTTGAATTTTAAAGTTCTTTCTATATTTCAGAAAATAATTCATCATCACATATGTCTTCTGCAAATATGTTATCCTCATTTGTGACTTTTATTAAAATTATCTTTCACAAAAAAGAAATTTTTAATTTAAAAAATGTCCAGTTTAAAATTTTTTGTGGATTCCACATTTGTTTGTTTGTTTCCTAAGAAGTCAAATTTTCTTTACTTTATGTTCTTGGAATTTTATAGTTCTAAATTGGTGATCCATTTTAAATTAATTGGATTGACCGAAATTAAATTAAAACGTATTGAAATAGATCGCCAACTTAGAGCTACAAATTTCTGTGAATATAAAACTCTGTCTAGATTTCTTTCTCATTTTTATGTTTATGCTTTGCATGTGAATGTTCTATTTTGGTTCTGTTTCTGGTTTCATAATCAGATCTACCGATGCACTTCACTGACCATTACCATACTGCCATGTCTTTTGTAAGCTTTATGGTAAGACTGAAGTTAAGTAGTGTCAGTCCTCCAACTCTGTTATTCTCCATGGGTGTGGGGTTGGGTACTCAGGGTCTATATCTATATTTCCACTTATTTAGTCTCTTATATCCTGCAATAATGCTATAATAACAATGCTATAATCTTATTATTTCCAAGAACTTTGTTGTTTATTTTCTGTTCTTAAAGGTTTTCTACATTTGGTCATACCAAATGAAGAAGTCTTTTGGTACACCTTATCTGTACATCTAATCTGTACACTTTTTATTTTTTATTTTTTGGTGCATTATCAAGGACCTTACAATAATGTTGAAAATCAATAATAAAAGAGAATATCTTTCTTTCATTTCTGATCTTGTTGGAAAGCTTCAAAATTCTCACTTTTAAATATGATGTTTAATTATAATTTTTGATAGGTATTCTTTATCAAATTTAAGGAGTTCCCATCTATTCCTAGTTTCAGGGGAATTATTACTCTCAAAAATAATAATATTTTGGGGCCGGGGAGTTAGCTCAGTGGTTCCGGCCTGTCTTGCAAGCGCAAGGGCCCGGGTTTGATTCCCCGGTAACCACATAACAATGCTGGGCGTGGAGACTCAGCCCAGCAGCAACCAGTACCACATACCACCATGCCGGGCGTGGTGGCTCACGCCTGTAATCCCAGCACTCGAGAGGCAGAGGCAGGAGGATCGCTGTGAAGTGAGTTGGAGGCTGAGCTCAGGGCCAGCCTGAACTACAAAGCGAGACCCTGTCTCAAAAAAAAAAAAAAATAATAATAATAATAATCATAATATTTTGTCAAACGCCTTTTCCTCATCTTTTGATGTGGTCATATGTTTTTTAATCTTCACTCTGTTAGTATGGTATCTTAATGTTAATTGATTTTCAGAAAATTAATCAGTTTTGTATACCTGGGATAATCCAACTAAGCTATGGGATTTAGTTCTTTTTATACATTGTTGAATTTGATTCATTTACATTTCCTTGAGAGTTTCTGTATCTATATTCATGGAAGATATTAGCTGTGGGTTTTTTCCTTGTAATGTTTATCTAGTTTTGGTAAAGGGCAATGCTGGCATGAGCGAATAAGGCAAGACCATTTCTTCTGCTTCTATGTTCTAATACATTACAAAGAATAAATATGAATTCTTCCTTTAAGACTTAGTAGAATTCATTGGTGAACGCATCTTGGTCTGATACTTTCTGTTTTGAACTGTTTTAAAACAGTTTTGTGCCAAGAAAGTCACACAATTTCTTCAAAACATACAGTCCTATTAAGAGTTTCTACTTTTCTTGTATAAATTTTAGAAGATTATATCTTTCAATGGATTAATCCACTGAATCTACATTTTCTTTTTCTCTTATTGGATGCAGTTTACAATCATCTTGGGGAGTCTCCACATGGGATGTAGAGGAGGAGAGGGGAAGGTAGGAAGGAGGTGGAAGGGGATTTAAAGAACCGGCTCTATCATCTAAGAGTGCAAGTTTTTATGAATAGCTATTCATAATATCCTCCTGTTTTCTTTTTAACATCTGTGTGATCTTGCATGATCTTCTCTCTTTTCTATGTGATATTAGTAATTTGTGTTTTCTCTATTATGTTGTAGCCTGCCGACAGGTTTATCAATTTTACTGGGGTTTTTTGTTTGTTATTTTTTGAGACATGGTCTCGCTTTTGTGGTTCAGGCTGGCCCTGAGCTCAGCCTCCAACTCACATCACAGCGATCCTCCTGCCTCTGCCTCCCGAGTGCTGGGATTACAGGCGTGAGCCACCACGCCCGGCCCTGTGGTATGTGGTACTGGTTGCTGCTGGGCGTGAGTCTCCACGCCCAGCATGATATGTGATTACCAGGGATCAAACCTGGGTCCTTGCGCTTGCAAGACAGGCGCCGGAACCGCTGAGCTAAATCCCCGGCCCAGTTTTATTGTTTTTTTTTGTTTTTGTTTTTTTTTTTTAAAGAACCAGGTTTCTGTTTCATTTCTTTCTTCGAGTGATTTCTTGTTTTCAATTTCACTAATTTTTATTTTTCCTTACTTTTTTCTTCCCTCTGATGAACTTCTTTGAACACTTCTTGCAAGGCTAAATTCACTAATTTGCTTATATATTTTTATTGTTGTTTTGTAGAACTAGGGACTGAACTCAGGATTTCACATATACAGAGCAAGGATTCTGTCACTGAGTCATGTCTTCAGCTCTGTTTTTTCAATAATTAGAAGATACTGTGGAAATTATCACTTAATGCTTTCCTTGTTTGATAGATAAGGAAGAAGGATATCAAATAAGTTAATCATTTTTCTATCCACTATTTAGTAATTAGCTCCAACTAAATCCAGAACATCCATTATCCTTTTTTAAAATCTACTTTTCCCAATTTGTTTATTCAAAGAGAAATAAGTGTTAATGTGATAATTAATAAACTCAAAAACTTATTCACTGTCGGGACCTGCCTGGCAAGACAATGGTGTTGTAAGGCCAAGGGGTGGGGATTGAGAGATAAGAAAGATATGAGATAGAAAAGTTAGGGAGAGGGAGACTCTTTAATCAATATTGAATGAATATTGCATTTATTTTTAGTCTCTTTTTATATATATTTTAGGCAGTGTTTATGTGTTGGTTAGTTTTACTTATGTGTATAGAAGTTAAAAAAAAGCAGAATCAATGTGGCTTTATATAATAGTCAATATATCTTTTTAAAATTATTTTAAAAGTTATTTTTAGTTCTCTATTATCTATTTAATGAATAGCTGCTTTTTTTTTTGACTTGTCTATCTCAAGGTTAAAAGAATAGGTGGGCAGATTGTATCAACAATTATCTTTGTGTATGTCTGTTTCTAAGGTCACAGTACAGAGACTGTTTTAAGGTTTTTTTTGTAGGAAGCAGCAGTTGTTTTGACAGAGGTGAACAGTACTGGGCTCTGATCTAGAAACCGGCTTAGCCCCCTCTCTCCCTTGTAGGAATCTAAGGGCAGCAATCTAAAAAGATGGTAGGTCTTTCACGGGCACTGGGAAGCATTTGTTACTGCGCAGACTGTCTGAATTATCAGGGCAGCACCTGCAGCAGACGCCTGCTGACAGGGAGCGAAGAAGACAGCCATGACATTGTTGGAAATAGCTCCCAACGATTCACTTAATAATTAAAACTGTTTTTAGCACTCCCTGCATGTGTACTTGTCTTGTCCTATGTTCCAGCAATGTCAGATGAATGAGTCACAGATTGGCCTTCCCAGAAGACGAATATGAATATGAATGTGAATGACACGCTACGGCCTGAGCAGGCCATTATAGTACACGATAACTTGCTTAAAGTGCTTCTGGGGAAAAGTAGTCCCAAATTCTAAGGGAGGTGTTCTAAGTAGTTTCTCTTAAGAAGTAATGTCTGAGTTGTGACTTTAAAAATCAATGTTATTTTTCTAAGGATTGAAGTTCTAGATTACAAATTATTTAGGCTGCTCATCAAGTTCTGCTTAAAAGTTGCTATGGGCTGGGGAATATGGTGTGCACTGGTATTCAAGTGTGAGAAAAGATGTAGATGTTTGCTACACTTACACATATGCAAATGAAGTGAAGAGATGGAAAAGTTAAGTGCAAGGACGGACAGTGAAAATATTTAACATGAGAGTGGAGAATAGAGAGAAGCTGTGATACTTTCTAAGGAGGGGACATTTGGGTTAGTCTGGAGATGACAGGAGAGTTTATCCAGAGAAAAAGCTGGAAGAGGAAAGAAGAACATTATGGGGCAAAGGTAATACTGCTGCTAATGGGTTGAAGGGGTAACCAATTGTGGATGAAGATTTGGACATAAATAGTGGAGATGAGACTGGTAAGATGGTTCCAGGAAGATCAAAGGTTCAGGTCCAAGACAATGCCAGTAAAGCCACTGAGAAGCTATGAAAAATGGGTAAGAAAAGCAACAAAATGTGTAGCCTCAAGTGTCATTGACTTTATAGGTAAAGAGAGAGCTAGGAAAGACACATAGCACACTTGGAGTCTGGACCTGAAGCAGAAGACAGGAAAATGATTGGGTTGTGTCTTCAAGGAAAATCCTATGTCCAAGACAAAGACTTGCATTTCACCCAGAAGAAAATAGGAATGCCTCAACAAACTCCACACAGGAGATTACAAGGCTCAGACCCTACCACACCAAGAAGTTCTGTGTGAATTCTGGGTATTATAATCACTAATGTAGATACTGGGTTGATAGACTTGTAAAAGTTGTAAAAATATGGTGGGCCATGCTACATGGGGAGATTTAGGCTGCAAGATTGCAAATGTAAGGCCAGCTTGGGCAATTTGGTGAGACCGACTCAAAATCAAACAAAAAGGGGCTGGGATGTAGCTCTGGTGTTAGAGCACTTGCCTAGCACTTGTATTTAATCTCTAACACTGCAAAAAAGCAAAAAAAAAAGGAAGGAGAAAAACAAAACCAATGCATTTCAGTTAAATGGACTAGCCTATTTTCTGCTTTCTCATTATTTAAGGTTTGGGAAAAACCTTCAATACAAGAAACAAAGTCAAAAACATCAGAGAAGTGCAACAGAGGCCTGCCATAGTGTGTCCTAGCTGGATGGACCTTTGGGGAAATACGGCTCTGGTATTTGCCTGGGCATTTACTGGAGGAGCTTATGTAAGTTCCTCAAGGGAGTGCCCGGGCATATACCAAAATAGTGCCTCAAATGTGATGCAACCCCACGTTGCCTCTACTTGCTGCAATTTTCTTCTGTGCCTCTGGGTGGTAATTAGAGATTGTTTGATCTTAGTCAATAAAATGCTATTCAATTTCCCCTAACGACATCAGAGATGCATTTATTAGAACAAAAATATTTTCCCATACCACTTTGAATTTCAAGCCTAGATGTCTACTCATTTAATTTCTAGCTACTTATACAGGCTTTTTCAACATACAGGCTTAAGTACAAATTAAAAATATAAGAATATTGTTCGTGATTGTGGAGGTAAAGATGGATAGATGTTCTGGAAATTACATCTATTCAAAGGTTTTGTTGACGATGCTAATGAAGGTTAACTTCCTGATCAGTCCACACTGCACTTCTCCCTGGCTCAGTGCAGACCCCGGAGCTGGGATTAAACAGATTACTAAGGAAATACTTACAGTTAGAACCTGAGAGATCACTTTGAACATTCAATGGATTTTATCATACTAAATTTCTCAATCACATGTCTTGTATATATCATGGCCCAAATCTTGCCTTTCAATTCATTATAAACATTTATCTTAAAATAGAATTTCTTTGGAAAATTGGAAGCGATCTTTCACACTACCCTGCGCTTTGTGGAGAGGTGACATTCAGTGTGACAAACTAGGAGGCCGCTGGTGGGAAATTTAGCTGTAGCTGTGGCAGATTCGGGGAGGAACAAATACAGTGATCAAGTAATTAGACCTCATCGATATACTTTGCAAGAGACAGCAAAGAAATTGCAGCCTGATTTAGGGCCATTGCTCCCTTGGAAATATGAATCCATATTAATCTGGTGAAATAGAAACTCTAAATATAGAAGTTGAATATTTTGTATTTCTTTCAGTACACTATATATCATTAAATGCAAGGTTAAACATAGCCAATGTAAATGATGCTATCATTATATTTTCAGTAGAAAATGTCTCCAAAACAAGTGTGGAAATTTATATTTGGTATGTTAACCTCACAACACCTGAAGTCTTCAATGTTATTTAAATAAGATGATAAGAGACATAATGGACATAGTTTATAATAAAAACTAAAGTAATATTCTGATAACACATTTATAATAGTATTAAGATTGGAAAGTAGTCATCAACATACAAGTCATTAAAATGTGTTGTTTTGATAAATATAAAATAACACCAAGTGTGGTTGATTCACTAGGATTCATTTGGAACACTCAGCTGAAATGAGTCAGCGTGGTTCTGGGTGGGGAAGACCAACTAGGGATCGCTGAGAAAAGGACGCAAAAGGAGAGTGAGAGGACCAGGCTGAGCCGTTCATTTTCCCAGAGAAGCTCTCGGCAGCGGGTTTCCCCTATCCATCCTGCCGTTCAGTCCTCAGAGGAGCCGCCCGCTCTCACTGGCAGGGCCTGCTGCTCTCTGCAAGGGAGCTCCATCCCTCAGCTTGACTTTCACTTCCTGCTCCCGCACGGACCCTTCATGTCACCGACGCAGACTTTGCGACTTCCCCTACTGGTCTTGGGCCTTCCCTGGGCAGATCCACCTGATGGACATGCATGCGATGTTGTGGTGGACTTTGCCTCTGCGGCAGGGCTCCTGCGGGACACTCCCATAGGATCTAGGCCCTTAGCTGGACTCTACAGGTCTCTTGCGTGCGAACAGATCTCTTGCAATCTTCCTCTTCCTCCTCCTCCCCCTCCTCCTCCTACCCCCACACGTGAGGCAGGCATGGTACTACTCAGCCAAATCCACCCTGAGAAGTGGGGAAAAGACTTTCAGGAGGAAAGGTGAGAGGTGGTGGGTAGGGTTTTGACAGCAGAAATGGGGATAAAGAGAAAGAAGCATCCAGTATTAATGTTAATGACTAAATTAGTCTAGGTAGAGTAACATCTTTGAAGAATAGTAGAAAGCTGACCAGAAGTTCAAGTTGAGGAAAGTACAGGATTCAGACATTCAAATATTTATTTAAAATATTTCCGGGTCTCTGCTGGCCTTGCATGACATGTTTTCTCCCAGCAGATAGTGCGGGTGTCTTTAATATCCCTGTTAATTTTATTGCCTCACATTCAAAATTTAAATGTGAACTTGACATCAGCTAGCTTTTACCAAAGAAGAATGCTGATGACTACAAAATTATTTCCTGCATGCAAATTTATCTAAATTATCTTCTATCTTTCTTGCACACTAACACCTTGAACTCTGGCTACTTTTCCCTCTGACCATGTCTGAAGAGAAAATCCTTCCCTCTTTGGATGCACATCTTCCCTTCACTTGTTGAGGTTGTTGCAAGATGGTTTCGTCCTCACAGCTAGCTGGGCTCAAAGCTATTCTCCTGTGCAAAGAAGATGACTGTGTAATATATCATCAAAATTAAAGGAGTGCTGTCAATAATTGCCCTGGTAGAATGGACATAAACTAGATGGTCCTAGCGGGACCAGAACTAACAGATATCCACTTTCTGTCACTAGGGCCTACAATTCTCTATTTTAATTCTCTTAGTTTCCTTTTTTCCTTTCCATTGTTTCTGTACTCCCCCTTGCTTTCTTGCTAGTTGACAGACCCTGCCATCTCATTCATCCTGACACAGGGAAATGGACTTAAAATTATATCCCTGGTATGACTCCTTGCCTAAGAATCTACACTGATTCCTCAGAATTTCCCCCTTAGAATAAACTCTGTGCTTGTTTTTTAGGATCATCTGTTTAACCTATTATATCCTGCTATATCCAACTATGGCATGCAATTAGCCTAGAATGTCCATGTCTACACCATAGTTCCCTGTAATTTTCTTCCTACGAGACTACCACGTGTTATGCTTTGAGTCTTCTCTGATGATGAACTCTTCTTTTAACTTTGTAACTACATCTAAACCTTGACACACCATTCAGTACTTGGGTTCATCCTTTTTTTTTTTTAAACTACCATTACAGATCAGAAATGCTAAACAGGGAAGTAGCTCAACCCCCAACCCAAGTTGCCATGAAGCCAGCACAGCAGTGGCTCTGTCCAGTGTGCCAAAGTCAACTCCAAGTTAGAGCCACCCTAAACACTCCTTTCTTTACTTCTAGAGCCAGCTCCTTTCTTCAAGCCATATTTACAAAAGAGAAGATATCTTAATTTTCTACTTCTGATTTCTATTTTCTTTTCCATTTAGCTACTGAACAAAAATATAGGGTAAGATTTGTTTTTCTCCCTACACTTCTTGACGTTGAGCGGAGCAGGCACTCTGAGGGCTGGAGTGTTCAGGTTTTGTCTGGGATGTGTTAAAACAGAGTCAACCCTCATGAGGCATCAAGCCGCTTTGATCATTATTTTTTAAAAACTTATTTTATTGGTACATTTTATACATGCATTATGATCACATTCAACACTGACAGTTTGTACCAGTACATGATGCATCTTGATTTTCATTTTTTCCCAGTTCTCTGGTCTCCCTACAATACCCTGCCCTTATATACGTAAATTCTATTTCTTTTACATATCAGATTTTTTCTTTCCTTTCTTTACTTTCATCTACCCCTCATCACTACTTTCTTATGAAAGGTTCAAATCTCAGCTTTTCCTGCCTCAACCCAGACTTAACTGAATAAATTAAGACCTCTTACTTTAATGTCAAAAATATATATTTCTGAATTATACATAGGTTAGAATACCATTTATTTTTCATTAAAAGAAAAAAATTGTCCTGAGATAGATCCCTGTGTGAGAGCACTAGTTTCCATAATTAGACTGTGAGAGTACACAACTGTGTAATTATGTTGTACAGTTCAACAGAATCAAGTGTCATATGTGTGCGTATAAAGATGTAAAGCTCAAGCATCAATGTTCAATGCAATTTCCTCATGTATCTTAAAAGGAAGTAACAATACCAGCTTCCTACAGAGTATCATTTTGAGCAATAATTATTGTTCCTATTAATTACGTATCTATCGTAACCTTAAATTATTCACTCAGAACAATGACATTAATAATATACTGCTTGCGATTTTAAGAGATAAATGCCACCTGTTAATTCTTATCTATTCTCTCTTCCTTTTAGGTCAATGCTCATTCATTCAGTATTTACTAAAAAGTTATGTTGAATCAAACCTTTCCTAGGGTGAAGCAATAGAGATATTAACCATGGTTACTCAGCCAGAAAACTCATTCTTTTAGTACTCTAGGCATTTTCTTAACATTTTATTCCTATTTTGTATATAACTTCATAACATAGTAACTTCCCAAATACATAGAAAAATTTTTTTCTGAGTGATGTATAGACTAGAGTAGTAAAATCTAAGAGAAATCACTACTTTATTCCAAAGATTGATGCCTCACATTTCCTTTGCACACTCAGTTCATTCCAGATTTTGTATATTTATTTGTTCAACCATTCACTTGATAAATATTTACTAAGTAGATTTTGTGAGCCAGTTGCTGTAGCTGGCCTCTGGTCATAACCATCTTCGTGGCCTTCAGGATTGTCTTGGTCTACTCAAACAAGGCGAGTGTCTACATCTGCCGGAGTAGAATGGGAGCTTTCCCCAAAGGAATGGATAAGTTGAACTGAATGTTACAAAGTCAGAGAGAGCAGTCTCATCCAAATGTACTGTGCAGACAAAGAAGTAGCTCGAGGAAGCATGATTTCTCTAAGTCTGTAAAGACTATACCAAAAGACCTACTCCAATTTTGATGAGCGTAAAAGTGTGGCAGCTAAGAGAGGCCGTTTCCCAGCCTCCCGTGAAGATCAAAGAGAACAGCACCAACAGGGACCAGGCTAGAGATGGAGTTATTGGTGATCACTATGGACTGTGAAGCTCTGAGAAAACGTCTTCAGCTGGGGGGGAGAAGGCCTGCCTGATATGTCCTTCATCTTCCCTGGTCTTCCTGTGTGATGTAAACATGATGCCCACTGGTAGATTGAGCTGTGTGATCACAATGCAATAAACATGTGATAAGCACAAAAATGCAAAGAGCCTGTGGTCCTCTGCCACCTCCTTACTCCAGGAGGGGTTGACAGAATTCACTGAGGCATGGTTTCCAGTTTTGTGTGACTAGGGCAAACTCATAGGGTAAATGGAAACAGGCTACAAGAAGCAGACATTCTGAGCCATAGCCACATAGATTTTAATACTGATTTTAGCATTCTAGGTGGCAACTAGGCACTCCAATTTTATTTTCTGCCCTTGAAATAATCAAATCTAACAAATAACCTAAGTACACATGTACATAACATACACACACATACATTCATAAATAAACCTGCCTTGAATTGGTGAGTATGGAATACCTTGTAGTCGGGAGGTGTGCATTTTTCCAATAGCACATGTGAAAGAGAACTCCTATCCTTAATGTATAAAATCCAAAGCGACAACATCTACAGTACTTGTCCTGAAGCAAATGCTATTTAAGTGTTGCTAAATTAAGTATAAAATATTTCTAATGATTTAACAGTTTAATGTTCATAAGAACCTAGGAGCCGAGGCAATTATTACCCCAAGTTGTAGCTGCAGAAAGGGAGGCAGGAAGATGATAATTAGCCAAGCTCCTCAGCGAATGAGCCCTCACGTGGCACATTTAAACGTTGGCCATTGTAGATGTATCATTTGCATTTCCAGTCATACCAACAACCACAAAAATTCCATGCTATAGTCAATTGTAGGGAAAATGAAGAGATTATCATCATCAAAATGAAGAGATTAGCATCATCTCTTTTCAGACATATGCATAAAAATTAAAATCTTTGTAATAAAAGTATTTAACATGATTTTGAAAATCATGAGCTGTGATGTTGATTTTGGTGAGCAAGTTACTTTGTGTAGCTAATCTCCAAACATCTGTTTCTTAGTTTCTTAATTTCTGGTTTTTATGAATTTGGGAATTCTCAAAGCTCTGGAGTTGACACTAAAGTAAATATTATGGTTTGACAGTAGCACTTCCCCAAATAGTTTTCTTAAATAGTTGTTGAACAAGATGTTAAAATTTAAAACTTTTCCTATTTAAGAAAATTTGAGAAATATTAAATTATATGAAGTCTTCACTTAGGAACCTTTCAAAACTCTAATATGACAGAGCCATTGTAAATCTCTGAAATATATGTACATTTCCTAAATATTTCCACGCAGTCATTTTATTCCTAAAACATATAATATTGCTTCACAGAATACAATTCTAGAAATGATTATTGTGGCATAGTACAGATATAAAATTTTATTTTGCACAACTTGAAATAATATATTTTAGCAGAACTATTCATAGGTTTTTCTGTAAACTGTAAGTTTTTTGATATGAGTAACCATGTATCATAGCGAACAGAAATAAAAAGAGGAAAAAGTTTCTCTTCATCTCTAGTTTCTAGAGATGAAGAGTAAAAAACGCCCAAGACTTTCACAAAGTCATGGAAATTGGACAATACACTACTGGCTAACCAATGGGTCACAGCAGAAATTAAAGATGAAATTAGACATTTTCTAGAATTGAATGATAACCCCAGTACAATGTACAGGAATTTATGGGATACAATGAAAGCAGTTCTACGAGGGAAATTCATAGCAGTGAGTGCATATATCAAGAAGACAGAGCAAGCTCAAACTAACAATCTAATGCTGAACCTTAAACTACTAGAAAAACAGGAGCAAAGCAAACCAAGAGCTCATACAAGAGAGGAAATCATAAAGATCAGAGCAGAAATTAATGCAATAGAGACTAAGAGAATGATACAGAAAATCAACAAATCAAAGAGTTGGTTTTTTGAAAGGATAAATAAAATTGACAGACCCTTAGTCAACCTTCTCAAACAAAGAAAAGAAAAGGCTCAAATCCATGCTATTACAACTGAAAAAGGGGAAACCACCACTGACCCAGCTGAAATACAGAGAATAATAAACACATACTTTGAAAATTTATATTCCAATAAAATGGAAAATGTAGAAGAAATGGATGAATTCCTAGATACATACGAACTTCCAAAGTTGAATGAAGAAGATATAAAAATGTTAAACACCCCAATATCAATATGTGAAATTGAAAATGTAA
>PVIR01041272.1:0-12845 GCA_004026965.1 Petromus typicus
AGTGTTAGTACTGTTTCAGTCATAAGGATGTTAATACATATACAAAATAATGTCTCAACATAGGACAGTTTACAAAAACATGCAAAAGAAATAAGATTAGAATGTATAGTATCATACCATGCGATATATTCCAAGGTAAGGTAAATAGTAGGTATTTTGAGAAAAGACAACAGAATTGTGTCATATTTTCTGGGTTGGGAAAGGAAGATTTTTTTGAAGAAATGACAGTTAAGGGGAATCCTGAAGGGCTAATAGACACAAATTAGTCAAAAGTTCAGCGTGTGCAGAGGAGAGAGAAAGCAGAAATAGGAAGAACAGCAAGGGGTCAGGGTTAGTAGAACTCAGTGCACTGAAGGAGAAAGGGAAGAGAAATGCCCATGCTGAGAAGGAAAGACCGAAGAAGGTACTTTCCATACAGAGCCTTGTAGGTCACACAAAAGAGATAAGCCTATGTGAAGAAATATCACTAGAAAAGGGGAAATATCAGAGGAGAAGGATGTCTTCATGTGTATGTGGTATTGAGGTATCCATGGAACATATAACTTGTAACCCATGGACTGCTCAACATTTTGGCCTTTGCCCAAGGTCCTCAACAAAACTGCAGGAAAGAAATGAAAACTCTACAAAATAAACATCTAAAACTAGAAGGACAATCTTAGCTGGACATGTTGGAGAGAAACAGCTGGTTGTGTATTATGTACAAAGTTTGTCTTGGAAAAGGGCATATGATGAATGACCTGTGAAATGACATCTTTCTATAACCTTTATGTAAATACAATCCATATAATGCAGAATAGCCAACTTCATTTATAACTCCAGAAGCCAACAATTTGTTCTTCAAAAAATTGGATTGTTTCCAGTAATATGAATCCTCAATGAATTTTCTACTTCTTGTGCATGTAAGATTCTGGAAGATTCACATAAATAGTGCCAGTCACAAACATAAGTGAACTAACTCTGTCTTTATTTACAGTTTCATTTCCTGTAGAACTCGAATGTCTATCTCTTCACAAAAGTCTTTTTACAAGAGGATTCATTAAACATAAAGGTCACTGATGAGAAACCACACAGCAATAACAACTTTCATCTTGCTGGGACTAACAAATGATCCACAGCTGCAAGTTCCGCTTTTTATCTTTCTGTTTCTCACCTATGTGTTGAGTGTAACTGGAAATCTGACCATCATCATCCTCACACTGATGGATCCCCACCTTAAGACTCCTATGTATTTCTTCCTCCGAAATTTTTCTTTCTTGGAAGTTTCATTTACCACTGTCTGTATTCCTAGATTCCTGTACAGTTTATCAACTGGAGACAATACTGTCACCTACAATGCTTGTGCATGTCAAATATTCTTTGTTATTCTCTTTGGAGCAACAGAATTTTTTCTCCTGGCAGCCATGTCCTATGATCGCTATGTAGCCATCTGTAAACCTCTTCACTACATGACCATCATGAACAACAGAGTGTGCAACTTATTAGTTTTCTCTTGTTGGATATCTGGCTTGATGATTATAGTACCACCACTTAGCTTGGGCCTCCAGCTGGAATTCTGTGACTCCAATGCTATTGATCATTTCAGTTGTGATGCAGGTCCTCTCCTAAAAATCTCATGTTCAGATACGTGGGTGATTGAACAGATGATTATCCTTGTGGCAATATTTGCACTCATTATTACATTATTCTGTGTGGTTCTGTCCTACACATACATCATCAGGACAATAGTGAGATTCCCCTCTGTTCAGCAAAGGAAGAAGGCCTTCTCCACCTGCTCTTCCCACATGATTGTGGTTTCTATGACCTATGGTAGCTGCATCTTCATCTACATCAAGCCATCAGCAAAGGAAGAGGTGGCCATAAACAAAGGAGTTTCTGTTCTCACTACATCTGTTGCTCCCTTGTTAAATCCTTTCATTTACACCTTGAGGAATAAGCAAGTGAAACAAGCCTTCAGTCACTCTTTCAAAAAGATAATATTTCTTTCAAAAAAGCAAAAGTTCTGATCCTTACTTAACTAGAGCTTCTAATTTGACTTCCTCTCTTATTGAATTACTTTAGATTAATCTTCTCAAAGACATTTAATATTTCAGAGAGATCTTACTTTTATGAAACTTCTTGTGCTATCAAACCAAACTCTTCATATTTTCCCTTATACAAATGTATTTCCAAGAAATTAAGGTTTTCTTCATTTTCCTCATTGCTGCAGAGGAGAAAGAAAGCCAGCAATATTTTAAATTGCTAAATTAGGGGGTGTTTGCAATTATATGGAGACAGTGTTGAGATCTTTCTGTATGACAAAGTTACCAACACTAATATTACAAAGCCAAGAATGAAAACAACAAAAGGATAAAGAAACAGAAGTAGATATATACTTAAAACATATTAAACCAGCCCCTCCTATCCTTACTTATGGCAAGTTTTTGTGTCTTTGTCTATTTTCAAGGATAATTATTTTCTTTTTTTTTAAATCTTCATTGGTACATTACATATATGCATCATGATTGCACTCCATAATGGGGATTTGTACTAGTATAAGATACAACGTAATTCTGATTTTTTCCCATAGTCCTACCTACCCTACCACTCCTCTATATACATAAAATTTGTTTCCTTTCTTTTTCGTTATAAATGAGTCCTAGAATTGTATGTTATATATTGTGAAATAGAAAATACTCAAGGTAAAATAGGGTGAAGGGGGAAAAATAATGATAAGGATAATTATTTTCAAAATGATCTTGTATATCATTCACCATAGACTTCTCATGTATTAGAAAACTAAAAATATTTGAAACAGGAAACCTGCATAAGTGACTCTCTAAAATGCTTTCCATTAAAACCAAAGTACTTTGGTTGTACTTACTATATGCAATATATATTTTTAAAGAATGAAATTTTTCAATTAACATCAATTTCAATGAAAAGTTAAGAGAAATTTAAGGCCTCATTAAGTAATACTGGAGCACTTAGAGTAGCAGTAAAGAAATTAAAACGATAATATTCCAATTTTTTCATGTGAATTTTAAGTCATATATTCACAGATAAAAGAAAAAAATTAATGATTATTGAGAATTAGATGTGAAGCTTTGAAATTTCACTCAGGATGAAAACAGTATATTTTAACTTGGAGGTATATGTTCAGGAGCACAATGGCTTAAAGTAAAATAAAGCCCCTGATGCTGGCTCAGAAGCTCCCTCAAGAACGAATCCCTAGCTGGCTAAAAGAGTTATCACAGGTTGTGACTATAATTGTTCAATGAGGTCTTATCTATTACTGCCATGCTGTCAGTTCCACAGTGTTTTGTTCACCCCATGGAGGTCAAGAGAGCTGCAGATGAGGCCAAGATGAGATTTATTCACAAAGAAGGAGATCATCTAATGCTGCTGAATGTCTGCCATGCTTTTAAACAAAAGTATGCATAAGTTTAGTGGTGCTATGACAACTTCAGAACTTACTCTGAAATCCTTGATGTCTGCAGACTATGTATATCAACAGCTATCAAGAATTATGGAAAGATTTCATTTGCCTCATTGAAGTACTGACTTTACATCCAGGGACTATTATATCAATATAAGAAAAAACTTTGGTTACTGGGTATTTTATGCAAGTGACACACTGTGAATGAACAGAACATTACTTAACAGTGAAAGACAACCAAGTGGTTTGGTTGTAGTGCTCTACTGTTCTTGATCATAAGTCTGACTGGGTGCTTTATAATGAGGTTTTTTTTAACAACAAATAATTTTACCTGGACATGTACATATATCTAGCCAGAAAGGTTGGTGAAAATTGCCCCTCAATATTATGACGAGCAATTTCCTATATTGTGAAGCAAAGAGACTTTTGGACCACATTATTGTCAGATTTCAATCCAAGAAATATTCACAGTACTGAATTTAATGCTTAGAACTGAAGTTATTCCAGAGACAGCTCTAAAAGATGAATGAATTCATAAGTTCAGGTTGTGCTCTTCGTGTTGGTTCAATAATGATCTTTATTTGAAAGATTTTTTTAACTTTTCTTTACAGTAAATATTCCACTCTGATTGCATAAATTAAACATTTATGTCTCCCTTTTGTGCTGACACTAGCTCCATGTTGGAAAAGTCGATCAGTGTTTTGCAGTTTATTGAAAGTAGCCCTATAAATAAGAATGTTATAAGCATTTCTTTTGAAATGGTTGAAAATGATTCAAAATATGATTATCAACCATGGTACACATGATGGTTGTAACTGTTGATGTTCCTTTTAGAAGTTGTGAATTGTTACAACTTGTGCTCATCTCGACCAATCTTTTGTCTCAGGAAAGAGGCACTGACTTCAATAAAGTCTATTTGTACTAGAAATAAAAAAGAAAGAAAAATTTTCAAATCACCTGCACCACCTCCTTTATGAAAATAGCTCCCACATCTTGGTTCTGACATCGTAGCTCTTACATTATATTCCTAACATTGATATCCTAGTCTTAAAGTTAAGTAGACATTCTGATTATTGGCATTTTATCAACCTGTGTTATTCCAATGTATTTGCAATAAGATCTCAGAAAGGTCTAACTAAGACTGTTTCAAACCCAATGTATTTGCAATAAGATCTCAGAAAGGTCTAACTAAGACTGTTTCAAGCTTGAGCTTATTATGTGCATGTCTCAGGTGAGATGGATCTCAGCAAGTCTCCACAAAAAGCACTTTATCACTTATAGACTGATTCTTTCCTGAGTGTTAGTAAAATAAGATACCCATGCCAGTTCTCTGCTTACTCTATCATAGAAATATTCTAAGAAGGTAGTAGCATCCTTGTGTAATCAGAAAGGCAAATGTCTTTGCACGAAGGCAACAGAACTCTGGGCCAGGCAAGTCCAACTGTGAGGTGTACTGAAGAACTCACTCCATAAACACATACAACCTTTCAGCCTCTAAGTTGTGGGAATGCATTCAGACCACCAGTGGCTGGGGTGATGTCAGATAGAAAGAAGTCTTTGGGCAGCAGGAAAGACAGTGACTTCTAGTCAAGTACCAGATCTGGATCTGTGGTGGAGATTAAGAGAAACAGTCAACTCTGAGCACCAACTTGCTTCTACATAATCACATCAAAATTATTCAGTTTCCTGATATACATCCTTCTTTAGGCCATTCTTCTTAGTTTACAACTAACCCCTTAAAACAGATGTCTCTAAGCTATTTTAAGAATGTGAGTTATAAGCATTCATCCTGTATGCATATAAGTTTCTTGTAAACCTATGGATATTTACATTAAATAAAAACACGATTTTCAGTGCATTGAGATAAACACATATTAGCAGAATTACCTTGAGATTTAGAGAAATTTACAATTCTCTCCACATATCTTAATATATTTGTATGCCTTAATGACACTTGAGAACTATCAGATAAAAAAATAAAAGTACCCTATGGGACATAAAACAAGCTTCAAATCCGTGTAACTAGTCATGCATACATCTAATGAGACACTGCGATCACATGATAGATTTCTGAATTAAGGTATGACATTTTTCTCTCTCACTAGTGAGAAAATCAGCTGATAAATCCTCCATGAGAATTTCCCTGCTTGTGTGGTGAGAACACAGCTGAAGTTGAAGGTGGTAATCTTTAAAAATTGAGCAAACAGAAAATAGATGGTCTTTGTAGGTCTAGAAGTGCATAGAAAATCATTACCAGAGACAGAAGTTTTCACTTAAAAAATAGATTATAGAACTGAGTAGATATGGAGGAAACAAAGTATAGTACCCACCATCAAGTAATTAAAATATTGGAACATATTACAAAAACTTCTTTTATTTTTAAAAATTATATTTATTGGTACATTATGAATACACATGATAATCGCATTCAATATTAAGAGTTTTTTACCAGAATATAACATGACTTGATTCTCATTTTTTTCACTTTTTCCCCCACCCTGCATCCCCTCGCCCCATATATGCACAATCTTTGTGTTCTTTTTTCTTTACCACATTCACTTTCCCCTCATTATTTACCCTTACACTCTTTCCTTTTAAATACTTTCTACTTTGCAATGTCAACTATACATGCTACAACTCACTTACAACTTCATATTCTCATACCAAAGAAAAGATATGATATTTACAGATCTGCCAACTGTTTAATTCACTTATGAGGAGGTCTTCAAAATACATCTATTTGAGTATGAGTGACTCAACCTTACAATTTTTAATGGCAGAGTAATACTCCATTCTACAAAAGAACCACATCTTCTTTATCCAGTCTCCAGTTGATGGACATTTGTATTGTTTCCAGAACTTAGCAATCACAAACTGAGCTGCAATAAATATGAGTGCACATATGTCGCTGTAAAATTACTCTTTTAATTCCTCTGTATAGAAGCCTAGCAGAGCAATGGCTGGGTCAAATGGGACCTCCAATTCTAGTTTTTTGAGGAATTTCCAGCTGATCTCCACAGAAGTTGTACGAGACTACATTCCCATCAGCAGTGGAGAAGGGTTCGCTTTTCTCCGCAGCTTCATCAACATTTGTTGCTGGCTAATTCTGACATGGCACCCATTCTTTGTGGAATTAGATGAAATCTAGTGTTGTTTTCATCTGAATCTTTCGAATGACTAATGATGTTGAGCACTTCTTCATATACTTCTTAGTTGCTCTTATTTCTTCCTCTGAAGTATCTATTCATTTCAGATGCCCATTTTTGAATTGGGTTATTAAACTTGGGTGGGCTTATTTTTTAAGGCTTTTTATATATTCTAGATAGTAGCCCTTTGTCTGAGGAATAGCTGGTAAAGATTTTTTTCCACATTTATGGCTGCCTTTTTGCTCTGTTGATGGTTGCTTTTGCTGTGAAGAAAATTGTCAATAGGATGAGATACCATTTATCGATTTCTTTTACCAGTTCTTGTGCTATGGGGGATTTGTTCATGAAATCTTTCCCCAAACCAATGTCTTCAAGAGTTTTACCTAACCTGTTCTGTAGCAGGTTTAGTGTGTCTGTTTTAATATTTAGGTCCCTCATTCATTTTGATTTTATTTTAGTACATGGTGAAAGAGCTAGGTCTAATTTTAGTCTTTGGCAGATTAAAGCCCAGTTTCTCCAGCACCATTTGCTGAAGAGCTATCTTTCCTCCATTGAGGATTTTTGGCTCCTTTGTCAAAGATGAGGTGGCTTAGTGTATTTGCAGTAGTTTCTGGATCTTCTAGTGTACTCCACTGATCCTCAAGTCTGTTGCTTTGCCAGTACCATGCAGTTTTTATCACAGTGGCTGAAATGAACAGATATTTTTCAGAGGAAGAAGTAAGAGCAGTTAAGAAGCATATGAAGAAATGCTCAACATCATTAGTCATTTGAGAGATGCACATGAAGACAACACTGAGATTTCATCTCACTCCTCATCGAATGACTGCCATTTCAGAATTAGCCAGCAGAAAATGCTGGCGAAGCTGCAGAGAAGAAGGAATCCTTCTCCACTGTTAGTGGGACTGGAGATTCGTATAACCCCTGTGGAGATCAGTTTGGAGATTCCTCAAAAAGCTAGGACTGAAGGTCCCATTTGACCCAGCCATTGCCCTGCTAGGTATATACACAAAAGAATTAAAAGACTCATATCACAGTGACATATGTGCACCCGTGTTTATAGCACCCCAGTTTGTGATTGCTACATCTTGGAAACAACCCAAATGTCCATCAACTGGAGACTGGATAAAAAAGCTGTGGTTCTTCTACAGAATGGAGTGTTACTCTGCCATAAAAAATGATAAGTTTGAATCATTTCTACTTAAATGCACATACCTTGAGGATATCCTCATAAATGAAATGAATAGGTCACAGATAGGTACATATCACTTCATATCGCATGCCAGATAGGTACATTTGGCATGAGAAAATGAAGATGTAATTGAGTCCTAGAACTGTATGTTATATATTTTGAAATAGAAAATACTCAAAGTAAAATAGGGTGAAGGGTGAAAAATAATGATATTATAACAAAAAAGAAAGGAAACAAATTTTATGTATATAGGGGTGTGGTAGGGTAGGTAAGGCTATGGGAAAAAATGAGAATTAAGTTGTGTCTTATACTGGTACAATTCCCCATTATGGAGTGCAATCATGATGCATATATATAATGTACCAATAAAGATTTTAAAAATAAAAATAAAAAGTCTTTAAATTGACACATATCTGATATTTCTTATTTTTAGTATTTATTAACAAGCACTTCTGAAAAATATTTCTGGCCACAGAAATTCATGATACCTGTGGTTGTACATAATAACCAATACTATTGGACCAGATGAATACAATCTTGTGCTAATACATGAACTGCCATCATGTTATAAATTAGTTGATACAATGGCATTGTCACATGAGCATCAGGAAAGTTATAGATTGCAGCATCTATTTGCCCTAAAACCTGAAACCTTGGGGTAAAAAAAGCATGAGAATTACATTCACTTTGGACAAAATAAAATATAATTTTTAAAGTTGTATATATTTTCAAATACTGATATTCAATGTAATTCATGATGGAAATTTGCACAGAATTAAAACCTGATGATTATATGAAAAGTTTCTGCATTTATGCAATATGTTAAATGGAATGATTATGAAATATGATATTATTCATACATTCTTTAAAAATTTTATATAGAATGAACTCTGTTTAATAAATCACATTTCATTCTTATAGCACTATGTAAATTTCCAATAAGAATTCTTATAATATTATCAAACAAATAAATTACTTTTCTCAAAGGAGATTATGTTTTATTACTACATTGACAATTAACACTTTACACATTTAAATATTGCTTGCTAGTTATTAATTTAGAAGAGGTAATTTCATTTTTGTTAACTGTTTCAATCAATGATGTCACTTTTCTGAAGCAGAAAATATCTTTCTCAATACAGCTCTGAAGGCCTCTTTCACTTGCTGGTTCCTCAGAGTATAAATGAACGGGTTCAACAAAGGGGCAACCGAAGTGTTGAGCACAGCTATTCCTTTGCTTAAAGTTACTCTTTCCTTTGCCGACGGCTTTATGTAGATAAAGATGCAGCTGCCATAAGTGATAGAGACGACAATCATGTGGGAAGAGCAGGTGGAAAAAGCTTTTTTCTTTTGCTGAGCTGAAGGGAACTTGAGGATTGTTTTGATGATGTGAGAGTAAGAAAGGATTACTAGAAATAAGGTGATAATGAGTGTCATCACAGCTAAGAAAAAAGCAAGAGATTCTAGTAAATGTGTATCTGAGCAAGAAAGTTGTAGGATGGGAGAAATGTCACAAATGAAATGATCGATGACATTTGAGCCGCAGAAATCCAGGTTGAGACCCAGTATCAGAGGAGGGAAAATAACCAGGAAGCCGGTCACCCAGGAACTCAGGACAAGCTGATAGCAAACTCTGCTGCCCATGACAGTGGTATAATGCAGAGGTTTGCAGATGGCCACGTAGCGGTCATAGGACATGGAAGCCAAGAGGAAAAACTCGGTACCTCCCAGGAATATGTAAAAAAACAGCTGAGATACACAGTCATTATAGGAAATGGTCTTTTTCCCGGTTACAATGGTGGTGAGGAATCTGGGAATACAAGCGGTTGTGAATGAAATTTCCAGTAAGGAGAAATTACGGAGGAAGAAGTACATTGGGGTTTTGAGATGGGAATCCAGCAGGGTGAGGGCGATGATGGTCAAGTTACCTGCCACACTCAACACATAATTTAGAAGGAGAAATAAGAAGACAATAATTTGTAACTGAGAATTCTCTGTCAGTCCCAGAAGGATAAACTGTATCTGTCCCGTGTGGTTCTTCATTTTTCCTTTGTCATCTCACTGAAGTTCTAGAAACAAAAATGCATAAAATAAAGCTACATGAGTAGATGTATACCCAAGAAATGATCTATGCTCCTCATTTTATCCATTGAAGAGACAGTTTTCCAAAATGTGACAGTTATGATGTCTCCATAACAGAAACTTTTCACTAAAGTTTCACTAAAGTTCACTAAAGTTCTCTGGAAGTGAACTCACTTTGGCAAACTCATGTGCATATCCTATACCAGTTGACTGTTTTTGCCCTTTTAGTTCAAATTGCCAATTATTTATAATTAAAATGTGTTCAATTGGTAAGTAAGTTAAATAATAATCATATCAAGATTTTAAAATTAACTTTATCTAAAGATAATTATGTCAATATAACAAATTCCATTAAATACTGAGCCCTTACATTTCTAACAAACCTGACAATTATAAGAACCTGATTTTATTTTTCAAAGCTTTTCTGTGAACACCTGAAGACAGAAATACATTGACCAAAAGGTGTAAATACAACAAAACTAAAGAAGAATCTATTTAACAGTTTAGCATTCTACTAAAAGTAACAAAGATAAAAAAAAGAAACAAGATACATTGCATGTTCCCTCCATCTCTACCCAGTAACACAGCTTTTAAGTATTTCTTTTCAATGTGTAACACTGTGAGAGTAAATAGGAAAAATAGCAAGAGAAAAAGGAGATTTCTTCACACAGTGTCTCTTGTTCCAGCAGTAACTTATACACCCATGAGACTTGGATTAGTCCTCATCCGATTCATTTCATCACATAATTTCAAGTTGTGCATCCACAAGAGAGAGTTGGTGTAGGAGGCAAGTGCTGATTCCAAGGGAACCGCTGCGTTCTGACGTGTTAGTATCTGTAATCGTAGGTTTCTAGAGAACCAAAGAGAAAACAGAGTGAATGATAAGGCAGGAGTGTAGCAAAGGTGGGAACCTGTTGCAAATCATAAAATTGATTTTAACACTAAAAAAATTAAAGTTTGAGCAGCCCTTTCACTTGTTAAAGATGAAGTTTCAAAGTTCAACTAACTATTCTGAACAAAAATTACAAATTACAAAGAAAAATAACATCGCTAGAAGTTCAGAATTCCAGTCAGAAGTGTAAGCAGAATTTTTCTTGTATCACTTACTACTGGTTACATGGTCTTAGGAAAATTAATTTCTTTACTTTAGTTTCATCTCTAAAAAGACAATAAGTCAGTTTTGATCTCTGTCACAAAAGTCAAATGAGGTGTTCTGGGGGATAGCAATGTCCTTTGAGTGCTTCAGAACCAGCAAAAGGATAAGTCTGTCTCCACAGACAATGTCATCATACAGTTTATTATGTCCTAAAGTGGCAGAGAGCTGTGGGTGTGCGCAGGACTCCTACTACAGAAGTCTGATGCGGTCAATGGGAGCCTCAGGATAATAGAAATGTGTTCCATTTTAATTATATAATTTTCTTTGAAATCATAATTTCATAATAAAACATCAATTTTGCCAAATGGCAGAATTCGATAAGGGCAGAATGTGTTTTAACTTCTCATTCCAAAAGGAACACATGAGAGAAACCCTCAAGTTTAGTTTTAAGGTACAAAGAAAGAAAACTGAAAGGAATACAGTAGGAAACACTGTGGTGTGCTTGTTTAAAAGATTTAAGAAGAAATTGGCATTACTAAAACAGAGATAATATTGTCCAGTAAAGAATAAATGATGCTGAATTAGTATTCATCTCATTTATGCCATTCTCCAAATTCTATTGTAGTATTGAAAATAAAATGATGTGGACATTATAAAATATTGCATGTATTTTTCAAATTCCTATAAAGCTCAAAACTATTAACTAGGATGTGAAGATGGATAAAATCATTGAATTTGAAACTATGGATACTGTATTTTTATTTTGCATTGGAGGGTTGATATCTTAAATGTATTATTATATTTTATTTATATAATATGATGACATTCATCACTGGGGTCTTGTACCTGCTTCCCTTCAACTCTTCCAGATTATACTACTTATATGATTCCATCTATGACACCAAAATCCTGGTATATTTTAAAGCATACATTGTTTGGGGAAAAAAAGTAAAAGTCAAACCTCTGGTAATCCTGGCAAAATAGAAAAAAACATTTATAGTAAGAAGATAGTGTTAGAAATGAGAGATCATAGAAACCCAGTGTTTTTAAATTTAAATACTTAAAGCTGGGCCTGTCGTTGGATGCCTGTAATCCCAGGCTACTCTGAGGGTTGAGGCAGGAGAATCACAGGTTGATCCCAGCCTGGGTAATTTAGTAAGGCCATCTCAAACTACAAAACAACACTGAGGTTTCATCTCACTCCAGAAAGAATGTCTGCTATCTCAGAATTAGCCAGCAACAAATGTTGGCGAGGCTGCGGAGAAAAAGGAACACTTTTCTACTGTTGGTGGGAATGTGGACTCATACAACCTCTGTGGAAATCAGTGTAGAGATTCCTCAAAAAACTAGGATTAGAGGGCCCATTTGATCCAGCCATTCCTCTGGTATGTATAAAGACACAAGAATTAAAAGATTCATATCACAGTGACATATGTGCACCCATATGTACAGCAGCTCAATTTGTGATACCTAAATCCTGGAAGCAACCAAAATGTCCTTCAACTGGAGACTGGATAGAAAAGATGTGGTTCTTTTATAGAATAGAATATTATTCTACCATAAAAAATGATAAGATTGAGTAATTCATACTCAAATGTATGTACCTTCAGGAATTCTCATAAGTGAAATAAATAACTCACAGATGTGTAAATAGCATATCTTTTCTTTGGTATGACAAAGAGAAGATGTAAATAAGTTATAGTATGTAAAGTAGATACTGTGAAATAGAAAATATTTAAAAGGAAATAGAGTGTAGGGGAAAATAATGTGGTGATAATAAAAAAAGAAACAAAGCTCATGTATATAGGGGTGAAAGGCTGTAGGGTGGGCAGGGGAATGGGAAAAATGAGAATCAAGTCATGTCATATACTGGTACAAATTCTCAATGTAGAATGTGCTGATAATGTGTATTTATAA
>PVIR01041273.1:0-12858 GCA_004026965.1 Petromus typicus
CAATTTCAGAGTATGACCCCACAGATTACTTAGCATTCATTACCTAGGGGAAAGATAGAGCTCTCTGGAAGACCACCTCACCCAAGTGACACCTGGTATAATCAGTAACAGGTCCAACATGGATCTCCACAGCCACACGGAGCACAGTCTGCTCAGGATGGAATCAGAAAGTACCAATCAAACAAATTCAGACTATTGTATATTACCAGACAGATATCCTCATATCTCTAAGAAATTAGCACCATGGACACTAAAAACAGAACAAAAACTTCTCCAGATTAAAGAAAACTGTCTCTTCAAGAGACAAAATGCAAGGAGTGATTATCTGTGAATGTTGGATTAAGAAATGAGGTTACAGGGCCGGGGAGTTAGCTCAGTGGTTCTGGCACCTGTCTTGCAAGCACAAGAGCCCAGGTTCGATCCCCTGGTAACCACATACCATACTGGGTGTGGAGACTCACCCCAGCAGCAACCAGTATCACATACCACAGTGCCGGGTGTGGTGGCTCACGCCTGTAATCCCAGCACTCGGGAGGCAGAGGCAGGAGGATTGCTGTGATGTGAGTTTGAGGCTGAGCTCAGGGCCAGCCTGAACTACAAAGCGAGACCCTGTCTCAAAAAACCTTAAAAAAAAAAAAAAAAGAAAAAAGAAAAAAGAAATGAGGTTACAAAATACATTATTAAGATAATTATATCAGAACATGTATTCAAATATCATCTATATATTGTCATGATAATAGTACTGAGTCATGTGGACAGCATTTTTCTACTTAGGAGATAACACACTGAAGTATCAGAGGATACAGGATCATTATTTCTATGACTAACTCAAATGGTTCAGCAAATTTAAAAAAAAAAGTTTATGTGGTACATGTGTATGTTTAGACATGCAAAGAGACAGATAGAGCTATAGAGAAACACAAAGAACTAGAGATAAGGCAAATTTTGCAAAATGTCAACATCCAATAGGACAGGCTGGCCCTAACCTATGAAAACCAGTAACCTTGGTTACCTGTAGGCTAGGCTATACCTACTCCACATAAAGGTAGATCATAATGGAGTGTAAGCTAGAAAAGAAACTGGCACAAACAGTAATGTGATTTCTTTGGTGTTAAGAGTACTTAGTCCGTCATTCAAAAACTCTTTTTTCCAATTCTGTTTCTCTTATGACACAATTAATGATTCTTCCTTGGGAGGAAGAATCTGAGAAAGAAAAACTCGACAGAGAGGATTCAGGTAAAAATTAGCAATTGGACAAGTTCAGGTGTCCCTCACACATTTTGAAGAGGTTAAGTCTTAAAGTGAAAAACCCTGCATCTTCACATGCCTCCCTGGTAGGGAATGCTGGGTGGCCTTCTCCAAGCAGCCAGAGCCATTGCCTTCTCGGGATTTACTCCAGCCAAACATCCGCCCAGCAAGCCAGGGAACGTTGTGCTCTGCCCACTCCGGACTGAGCCCTCCACAGGGGCGTCATCATGTAACAGCAAGGAGGCACAGACAGCCCACACCTCCAGGTACAGCCACTATGTTAAGTGGAATCCACCCCGTCACACCTGACCCTTGTCTCTATTACCCCTTTTCTTTTCTTGGCTTACCCAGTTTCAAACAGCAGCTGCATCTTTCACTTCCCTCTGCCTGATGGCCCGTTCTTCTCACTCGCTCTCTCATCTGTACAGCACTATAGTCTTGTGAAGTAATTCTGTCCCCATTTTACAGAAGATAGAGAGGCTCACGAAGGTGAAATAATGTATCTGGGGTCATCAGATTAAATCTGTTGTTCAGATTATGGTCTTCTGTTTCTACCCTCATATCAGAGGGTGCTGTGTTGTTTACAGTTTTAAATATTGCCTTCTATCCTGAAACCCCGCCTAAGTCCTTGAAAGAAAGGATTTGTTTTAGCCATTTATGCTAGAACCTGACATGATTCCTAAATCATGCACTGATCTGTATTTCAAGATTCCATCAAAGACCATCTTTTTTCTGACCTCGCCCCATCCCTTATCCTTGTGCACACACTTCTACTGCAATACATACACACTGGACTCTGGGTCTGCGGCTGCCCCAGGCATGCCTGGCACACAGTAGGCACTTACTGTTCACTGGGTGAAATGGTTGCATGTGAGACAGTCAAATTCTCAACAGAGACACTGTGCCTTGTGAGGAAATCTGACCTCATTTTCATCTTCATCACATGCCAAGGAAAATTATTTTAGCAAAGAGAGGCAGGGAGGAAATCGAGAACAGACAGCACAGATCCCGGCTACTAGATCCTCTGTTCTCCTCCTTGGGTAGAACATGTTCTACAGCACTCTTCCAAATGTTAACGTATATGTAATAGTGCTCCATTCAAACTGTGATTACGTCTGGAGTACAGCCTGCCAGTCTGCATGTCAAAGAGGCTTCCAGGATCCATGAGCCACATTTTAAGCTGCACAGCAATTCCAGACAGTTATAGTGAAATAATGTCCCTTAAAAAAGATATAACCTATAAATTAAAACTAGAATAAATTCACACAATTTTAAGGCTACTTGTCTCTGGATTCCTTCATTCTATTTTTCTGTAATTTCCAAGAATACTATAATGACTATTCCTGATAGACATAAAAATTATAATTGCTATCTATATATATGCACAATGTAATATTTGGGCATTTAAATTCTGCAAGGCTACATCTTTATATTAGGAACAAAATACTTAAAAGGAGTAGGCTAGATAAGTAATATGTTGGCAAATTTAGATATTCCCTGTTTAACATGCAAATTAACATCAAACAGCAATTACACACAACATGCCGTTATCATCACAAGTATTGTTTCTCTCAGATTCTTTTTCCCTTAAAAGAAAGAGAAAGCATCCATTCAGTTGGGGTGATAAGAGGCAAACCAAGTTAAAAAACAGAAGAAAAAACACGCAGGCACTAAACTGAACCTCCTCCCGTGGGTCAACGGAACTACGAGGAAACTGAATGGGGGTGAAGTGTTTTTCTCACAGCAGAGGTGGGATAGGATGGGTCTCCAGCAAGGGCAGGTGTTGTAATGTAAAGCCAAGTTCACTGTGCAGCTGCGTGTCTTGTGCAGAAAAACAACCTTCTCCAGAGCATACCAAGAAGAGATGACAGTGTGCACATTTGCAAAAAAAAAAAAATATTTCCAAGCATGCAACTCCACTCTGGTGGAGTTCCAATGGATACCAGGTTATATTCCTTGCGTTGGAAAAGCTGCAGCCTGGCTGGAAAGCATATCATACCCACTTGAATGCCTACAGCAAATCCAGACACTCGCTGGGCCCCAGCTGTCTGTGACACAGAAGGGCCAAACACAAGGAGCCAAGCCGTGGCCCAAGACAGGCTCTCCTGATTGAAGCAAGACACATGGGTCTCTGCAGGCTGTCTGCTTCCACCATTCCCATCCCAGGTCAGGTTCTCACCGCAGGCTCTGGTTCCTCAGACTATGATTCCACCCATAATCCCAAATGATTTTTCTTTTTCTTAGTCTCAAGAAAGATTGTGAAACTCTCTGAAATTCCACACAAGGGCTGGACCCTACTCCAGAAGGCTTATAAAAATCATTTTTGTGGTGTCAGCTGGGTGCTGTTAAGGATGTGGTTTCATATCTAAGAGGCTGGGGCGCACTACTCATTGTACTCAATAGAAAACAACGTGGCACTGTATCTACTGAATTCTGCGAATCTAGCACTGGATTCTTCAAGACAAGTCAGCATTATTAAAATTGTGATCACTTGAGATTTCAAAGCCAATATTAAAGTCATCATGTTCCTGGGGGGAAATTCATAATTTATTTGGACTTCACTTGTATCACTGAAATTCATATTGTTTTTATTCTGAATTACAATAGTATTAGACAGGGAAGAGGCTGGGGAAAATATTAAAATCTTCCAGGGCTGCACGGCCCTAGAAGTTTTAATATCATAGTTAGAATTTTATACTAAGAGACATACAAGTCATGGCAACCAAACACAGTGCAATGCAGAGTCTTTTGAACAGATTAGGGTTTAAAATTGTTTTAAGATGTCAAAGACTAAGGGGTCAAATTTGGGAAATTTGACTATGAACTAATATTAAATATTATTTGGTGACTATCACTAATTTTGTTGAGTCTGACGATCATAATGTTTCTATAAAGCAGTTTCCACATTTTTTAGAGATGCATTCTGATATGTCGAAGGATAACATGTCATGATAACTACCATTTATTTTTAAATGGTTCAGCAAAAATAATGTAGATTTATATACAGAAAATAAGGAAAATGGTAATAAATGGAATTAAATGGAAGATATTCCAGTATTCATTATATTATTCTATTTTTTTTTCCTGTAAGATTATATGTCCAGCAACAACTGATCTACATGAGGAGATAAAATAGTGACTGAAAAAGCACAGTTTTGGGCCCAGGTCAAAACTAAGGAAATTCAGAAAAATTAAGACTTTAGTTAATAATAGGATATTACTATCAGTCCATTAGTTATAACAAATGTAACAGATGAATGTAAGCTACTATACTCTCCATTTTGCTGTAAATTCAAACTGTTTTCAAATAAGTAAAGTCTGCTTTTAAAAAAAAGTATGGCTATGAAATCAATTTCCTGATTTTCTTATAAAGTAAGTCTTAACCCAGTTACAAAGAGTGGCCAGTCATCTTTAGCAAACAGGATGTAACGGGCACATGAATGTCTGTTCCCTATGTGGCAAATGACTTTGAACTAGGACCTCCAACAGCATGTGTGGTCTTTATTTTTTAAGCCTACTCTCATACATCCTTCCTCTCATACAACAGTAAGACTATTAATATTAGTAGTAAGAATATTAATAGTCAGACTCCAACTTCTCAAGCTTCTCTATTTATAGTCAAAAAAGGAGGAAAACAGAGGCTTATGAAATGAAGTCAGACTCAGAGGTCACTGAAATCTGTGATTCCTTACTTGGCCATTACTAGAATCCTTGAGAGCCTGGGTCAAGGCTAGCTGTATTTTTCCTCCTCCAGCCAGAAGATGGGATCCCTCTCTCCCTATAATTTTCCTCAGTATAGATGTTCTCTGATTTACAGTGGAATAATGTCCTCAGAAAGTCATTGTACAATAGAAGCTGAGTGTACATGCAATATACCTGCCCTACTGAACATCATAGCTTAGCAACACTGACCACTGTCCTTTATGACCTCCTGATCAATCACTGCTGCTACTGGGATCTTGAGACAGCTGCCTACCATATTTCTAGCTGGAGAAAGGTTCAAATTCAAAATGCAAGGTGTATCTTTTATGAAAGTATTACATTCATAGCATCAGAAAGTCAAAAAAAAAATTAAGTTGAACCATTTTAGGGAAGGGATAACGTTTATTCCCATCTAAAAAGAGAAGTTCCCTCCCTCTACAGACCACAGATCTGTACATGCACCTGACAGAACAAAATTATATAAACCAATCTGGGACCAGGACACTTGGTCACTTATTCCTACATCATGACATGTTAACCTAGTGCCTCCCACATAGCCGGAAGTCCCTGTTCCAATGGTCCATGACACCAGAACATCCCCTGCTATGAGCCTGGCTCTTCTGCAAAAGCTATAAAACAAAACATGTATGTTCTGACTCTTCAAAACTTATAGAAAATTCAAGGAGTCTTCCTCTTAAAATAATGTTTAAATTTTACGCCATGGTTGAAAATTGTAATAGGAATTTTTCTGCCAAAGGTCCACAGCCAGACCATTAATATTAGATCATTAACTATTAATATTATTAGATCATTTAATCAGTGAACCACAATTCTTGGTTTTCAGGCAGACTCCAGAAAAGGTGGCCAATGAAAATGAATTTTAGTATTCATAAAGCTGTGATTCCTTACAAAGACAGTATCAGGCCTAAAAATGGCTTTTGCATATTTCTCTCTTTTTTCAACTTATTGGTCCATTGACGATTTTGTTGCAAGAACCTTTGAACCTCAGAATCTAAATCAAATGAAAAGTCAAATATTTTTAAAAGACTAAATCATTTTAAAAGACTAAATCATTTTGTACCACTGTTGCTGGTACAAAAATATCAAGCTCCTGACTATCATGGAGAGCCCCCTACCTAACTCACTGCTTGGGCACCAGGACGTCATGAAAGTTGCTGAAATAATCAGGCTCCCGAATAGTACTTTCTGTGTCTTCACAGAGTTAATGTGTGCAACAGTGGAAAATGAAAACATTTTGGATCAAAGGGACTAACATTCAATGCTGGCTTTGTTGGTTTTTAACCAGAAAAACCAAAACTGAACATGGTTCAGTTTTCAATAAGGTTTTAGATTTCTCTCTCACTCTGTATTTTTCCTTCTGCGTCCAACTGTAAAAAGATATTTTGTTTAAAATAAAAATATTTAGCTCTACCACTGGTAACATGTGCTCTAGTTTTATTTACCAGGAATTTAAAAATAGCGTGAATAGAGCTAATATCTAAACTTTCCTTATATGTATATCTAATAGCATATATAATACAACAAAATACAGAAACCAAGAGAAATGTCCATGAATTTTAGAGTTAATGAATATTTCTAGTGCCTCGTGAGAAAAGTATTCTCATGTTTGCGGGGACTCGGGCATGTCTGTCTGAGTATGCTCAGATGTGTATGTCTATACTATGTTCAGGGCAGGAATGAGTTGGGAAGGGCAAGCAACAGAGATCTGGAATCCAGGTAAAAATCTCGAGGTGTCCCCAGATGGACTCCTCCAGCTGCCCCTCCTGTCTCCCAACCGGTTTTGTCCTATTTTGACCCATTTCATGGCTGATCCTCTTCCTGGCTTTCACCTGGGGCACAGGAGGAGGGACAGAGGAGATCCCTCCACGCAAGGTCCCTGGCCCTGTCAGAAGGCCCTCCACACAGAGCTCTGGCTCTCCCTGCCTCCCTCACCAGGCCCAGCAGCTGGAGGAGTCTTGATGCCACCAGACCCAGGACGTGGCACTATCCTCTGCAGCTGCTCACTCCCTCTCCTCAGTGAATGTGCCATGTATTTCCAGAAGGTGCCCTGCCTGATGTGGAGACCTAAGACCTTCAAACACTCAACAAGATTCCACCCTGTAATAACTGTTTCGATCTCGCTTTTACAACAGCCTTACATCAATGAAGCCAAGGAAGAGTAAAATATTTCAAGACATTTTAAAGCTAACTGTTTATGCTAGAGTATTGACATTTTGTTTTGTTTTGTTCTGGGTATTTTTTAAATGTCATCTGCAATAAATTACAGAAAATACTGTGTAGCTTAAGTGGCCTTTAAGGTATGCTGAGTCAGATCAGGTCTCTGCTCTACGCCCTCTCATCTCTCTCAATTATTCTGAGTCCTCCTTCTGTCCCGCAGTGCCCTGAATAACCTGTTCCTCCGTCTGCTCCTATTCTGTTCTGCTTTGCCTCCGCATCACTCTCTCTCACTCTGCTCATTCGGCTCTTGCCTCAAGGGCAGCTTTCCTGTTTCTCAAAACAAGCCACCTGTCTCCACCCAGGGGCCTCTGGCTCTGGCAATTCACTCCACCTGGAATGCTGCCTCCTGCAATCTCACTCCTTGCTTCCAGGTCACCTACTGCACCTCAAAGAAGCCACAGTCAAAGAAACCTTAGGCAGCCTTTTCCTTTACCCATCGCTTTCTCTCTCTGTGTTTTCTCTTCCTTGTTCCTACTATCTGCTAAACGTGTGACCATCACCTCCCATTGGAAAGTACAATCCAACAGAGGGACCTCATCTGTTTGGGACACCGTCCACTCCATGGTCAAAAGCAGACAGTGGCAGACAGTCAGCACTTGCTTGATATTTGAAGAAATAAATGGGTTGATTAGGAAAAAATAAAA
Source organism: Petromus typicus (assembly GCA_004026965.1). Classification (NCBI taxonomy): domain Eukaryota; kingdom Metazoa; phylum Chordata; class Mammalia; order Rodentia; family Petromuridae; genus Petromus; species Petromus typicus. The sequence continues at coordinate 7,833 of PVIR01041273.1, forward strand.
AATAAAAAGAACCAAAGCCTAATGACTGCAGCCGAAAGTTCTGTGGTCAAGAAGACTCTCGGAGGCTATCTTTCGGAGATACCACTAAAGTGATCTTGTTCAGACTAAAAGACGGGTTTACAGAGTGGCCCATCAGCCACAGGAGGATCTTCCACACCACACAGTAAAACCAGCATTGGAAACAATGCAGTGTCAAAAATATGATTAAATGCAAACAGTTGTTTGAGTCAGAGCTGTGAATATTTTTTTATAGGCTGGAGGGTAAACACCTTACACTTCCAGGGTCACAGTCTCTATCACAACTACGTGACTCTGCTGCAGCCTGAAATACCACATGCAACACAGCACGGGTCAGTGCTGCTATGTCTCAGGAAACCTTATTTAAAGCCAGCGAAATATGCAGCTCATACAATTTGCAGGTGTCAAGAAATTATCCCCCTTTTAAAGAAAAGCATTTAAAATTCATAAAACTATCCTAGGTTTCATGTGGTCCCCCCTCCCGACGGAGATTGAACCTAGTGCCTTTGGACTGAGACATCCCCAGCCTTTTGTTTTGTTTTGTTTTGTTTTTTGATACAGAATGTCACTACATTTTCCAAGCTAGGCTCAAACTTGGGACCTTCCTGCATGAATCTCCCAGCCATGTTCCACCATGCCTAGATTCACGGGCCATTTAAAAACTAAATAACCAGCCATCATTTCTATAAGTGAATTTTTTTCCCCCCTGTAGATAACATATCTCTGGTTTACAAGGCTGAACAATACTCTTCTACTAATTAAACATGGAATAATTATGTGGGTTAAAATAATAAGCCACCTTGAGTATGGTGGCATACACCTATAATGCAAAAGGATGCAAGTTTGAGAACAGCCTGGTCAAATTAGTGACTAAGTGAGACCTTGTCTCAAAATAAAATGAAGTTGAGGGTACAGCTCAGTGCGAAGGCTTTGGACTCAGCGTGGATAGTTTGTCTGGCTGTACAAGCACCACTGATTCACTCTTTAAAACTATCTTTCCACCCTGATTTTGGTCGCCTTCCATCTAAGCCCTGCTAGGACCTTTTTCTTCATCTAGTGAAGCTGAGTGACAGAATTCCACCTGACTCCTTCCTGTATCAGAAACAGGGACAGCAGAACCTTGGGAGAATAGAGTTCCTCCTCAGCTCTGGGGCAAGACAGATTCCAACACAATGTTTCATAACTAAGTATGCGATATGCTGCTTACACTCTGCTTTCAAGTACTTTTAAACACACCCTCTTGTGTGGGCCCTGGAATGAAAACCATTTTTATTGCAGATGCTGCCGGAATTCAGGGTCATCTGTCCCCAGTAGCTGAAAGAGTTGGGCCAGGTGAAGGCACAGCCGAAATATGGTATTTCATAACCTGAAGCAAACTACTTTAAATTATACTCCTTTATAATATGGTCTCCTTTCTCACATAATAGCAGTATGAGAAAAGATGGAATTTGAAGAAGCTTTCTGTACAGTATTACTGAATAGAGTCAAGTACATACAGAAGAGATGGGTAATAAACATCAAACAAATCTAAGACCCTAAATAAACAAGAGAGAATGGGAACACTTAGCCTTAGGTCTCTAAATATTTTAAATATCCTGATGTTCAGTATCCCAGCAACAAAATCAAGAAGGAATTCAAGAGCAAAGTTCTGGCCTCTCATTTTCTCTAAGCTTAAGAGATATGGCTCAAAACCACAATGTACTATAACTTAATTAATTGCAGATTGTACTAGCCCTACCCATTTTGAAAGCAGATCTTTGTGAAATAAAAATTTTAGAAGTTCTTTCAAAGCCCTCTAGGTGATCTGATTCTTGAAGAATTTCCAAATAAATCAAATCTGAAAAAAACAACCAGAGGAAACTGATGGCTTTTGAACTATAACCCTAAGTAAAACACTGTACAGACTTACTGTGAAACCAGGATTCAGTTGAACTTTTTTTTTTTTTGAGACAGGGTCTCACTTTGTGGTTCAGGCTGGCCCTTCAGTTGAACTTTTTTGAACTCCAGGCTTCCAAGGCAGGTTTCTTGAGAAAGTAGACTTGGCCAGAAACCCCAGTATCTTGTATATACCATCCAGTTCACACGAAAGACAGCAGCCTGCTCCCAGAACTCTGGTCCATTCTGCTGAATGAGGTTGTATCTGCACAAGTCTAAGCTGAAATACCCAGACATAGAAAGTTCAGCTTCTTCTCACTCTCTTGATTAAGTTCCTAAGCAAAACAGTAATGCTGTTAAGACACACAGGTCAAGGAGAAATGATCAGAAATGAATGAGGCACCATGACCGTGGTTGTCTGGTGATCTTGTGAACATTCACTTGGATTGGCCTTTAGAACCCAGAGTCCACTGGAAAGGTCCCTTCCTGACTTCCAAGGGGCTATAAGGGCAAAACTGGTGGGAGTGAATATCTCTGACTTCCTGCTTGCTCTAAGTTGGTCTCTCCTAAGGCCTCTCTCCTTGGCGTGGAGATGGCCATCTTCTCCCTGTGTCTTCACATCATCTTCCCACTGCCCAAGTTTGGATCTAGTCTCTTGTTCTAACATACCTGCCATCCTGTCTTAGGATCTTTAACATAATTTTAACTGAATTACCACCTTAAAGACCCACAATTCCAGATATACTCGCATTCTCAGGTAATGAAGGTTTTAACTTCAACCTATTCATGGGTGTGTAGAGAGTCACAGTTCAGCCCAAATACTCCTAGAACGACTGCCATTTACTCTTACCAGTGCCATGAGACTTCTGGGACTTGATACACCAAGAACTCCATTCTCACTTCTTTTAAAATTGTAGGGGGGATGTTTTATTTTGTTTTTTTGAGACAAGGTCTCACTATGTAGCTCAGGCTGGCCTTGGGACTCATGGCGATCCTCCTGCCTCTGCGTCCCGAGTATGCTCCCACCCCCAGCTTAAAATTGACTACTTTTTTAATGATAAAAAGATGTTCAATGGGCCAAGGATTTAGCTCAGTGGTTCTGGCACCTGTCTTGCAAGTGCAAGGGCCCAGGTTTGACCCCCTGGTAACCATACACAATACTGGGTGTGGAGACTCACAACCAGCAGCAATCAGCATCACATACCACAGTGCCAGGCATGGTGGCTCACACCTGTAATCCCAGCACTTGGGAGGCAGAGGCAGGAGAATTGCTGTGATATGAGTTTGAGGCTGAGCTCAGGGCCAGCCTGAACTACACAGTGAGACCCTATCTCAAAAAAAAAAAAAAAAAAAGAAAAGATGTTAGATTCTACAAGGTCTCCTCACCAACCTGATTTTGACTTCAAAAGAAAAAAAAGCAAAATATCTTTTTCTCTGCCTTGACAAATTTCTTCATTACACATCAAATCTATCTATCATAAAATGTCTTTGGGGATACCCCAAAAGTTCGAACACTTACTACCGGACCACAGTTTATAAGCATTTGCAGTCAATCAGGATCCAGCCTAGGAGAGGTGACACTAGGGCACCCGTTTTGGCATTCATCATTAAAGAAAACGTGTAAAAACACTCATTTCCCACGTGCTTTTTCTCAGTCACTCACATCTCTGCAGGAAGCACTGCCTTTTGCTATGAATCTGAATTGTTAGTTCTCAAAGTGACACTGGATTCAACAAATGATACACTATTAGAGATCAAGACTTCTTTCAAATATACTTGCTCTTCTGACTTCCCTAGGTGGAATATTTGTACTTTTAGACTCTTGGCTTCCTACATATAAAACTTACAAGTTATTTGATATTTTTCATTCTCCTTTACTTTTACTTAACGCATTCCCTAGCCCTGCCTCCTCTTTTTGTTCTACTACAGACAACATAATTGTCACCAATCTACCCAGAAGTCCACGCTGCAAACCACATCATCCACACTCTGTTATTCGCCAGATCCTAGTCCTTAAAAAAAAAAAAAAAAATTACATCACAATCTCTCTAGAAGATGAAATCCATTAAGCAACAATAGTTCTCCACTCACACACTTGTGAATACTCAACCCCTAACACAATATTTGGCCCATAGTAAGAAACAAATGCAAGAAGCCAAGGCCTCTGAGCCCAATATTCAACATCCCTGTCAAGCCTGCCCACTTTCCACTTCTACTTTGTCTTCACTGGCTGCCCAGGACTCATACCTCCTGGCCATACAGCTGGTTCTAGAAATCTTTGAGGCTCTTTTGACCCCTGTGCTTTTTTCTGTATTCTACCAGAAAGAACATCACCTCCTCTAACCTGTGGGCTCACAAAGTCCCAGTCAACATTCCAGACCTATTCAAACCTGCCCTTTGACTTGTGTTTGCAGAGGACTTTTGGACACTCTGCTTTAGACCAGCACACTTCATTTCCTGGCTCTCACCCTCACTGGACCCTGTGCTCTAAGCACAGGGCTAGAGTCTTTATAAAACCTGTCAATGTCAAATGTGTAAGTCTCAAGGGCCTCTTGAAACCCCTTCTTTGTCCTTCCAACAAATATTTACCCAGCATCCATTCCCTCATTGGGCATTCACAATTCTAGGGGTCTGAGATGCACCCATGAAAAACCCAAACATCTCTGCCATTTAGCACTGAGACTTATTTATAAGCTTAGTTGCTGCCTGGGGTGGTGGTACATGCCTGTAATTCCAGCACTTGGGAGGCTGAGGCAGGAGTCTGAGGCTAGTCTCAGAAACACAGTGAAACCCTGTCTCAAAAAACAAAGCTAAAAGATTTATATAAATTCCTCTTGGAACTTAAAAATTCAGTGAGAGGAGAGAGTGAATAACTTTGACAGAAGAAAGGCATGCAGTGAGTTAGAAGGGAATAAACTGTATAAAAAGAAGCACAGGGGGCCGGGGAGTTAGCTCAGTGGTTCCGGCGCCTGTCTTGCAAGCGCAAGGGCCCGGGTTCGATTCCCCGGTAACCACATAACAATACTGGGTGTGGAGACCCACACCCAGCAGCAACCAGTACCACATACCACAGTGCTGGGCGTGGTGGCTCACGCCTGTAATCCCAGCACTCGGGAGGCAGAGGCAGGAGGAT
>PVIR01041274.1:0-12851 GCA_004026965.1 Petromus typicus
TTTCCTAATCCAGAGCCTTGTCTGCCTGTGCCTTGTAATAATTATATGATCTACAGTAGAAAAGCTGTGTTTAGTATGAGGCCAGAAGCACATGGATTATGATTTGGCCAAAAGTTCTTTAGTCCACATATCTAAACACATGCTTTCACTACCACACATCTTTGTTATATATAAGGTTGTCCTCTTACCCTCTCTTTTGAGGCATCTTCTCTCCACCATGCCCTTACTGAGGAATATGTCCCATGACTTTGATGTATGCATGAGTAGTTCAAAGGCATAATTCATGCCTGCCATAAATTTAGACTTCTCTACTATTTTTTTATATAGGTAGTTGTGAGAGTACTTTGAAATTAATGTGTCTAATGTTGACTCTAAGACCAAACTGCCTAGTTTTGCTTTTTATTTCCCTCACTCAGGAAAGCTCCTCAGAGATGATGTTCACAGGAAAGAAAAAAATGTCATGTTCTAGACCTATTAAAAGAAGTTCATCCAAAAAACTTCATTGTTTCCTTGTCATTGACCCCCAAACCCTACTCTTCTCCAAAATCTGCTACACAGTGTGCTTACTCACAAATTTCACTATTGCTCAAAAATTGGTGCAGATATGAACCTCAGTCCAACTCTCCTCTCACAAAAGTGAACACCTACAATCACAGTAATTCTTCACAGCATCTAGGTTCACTTTTCTGAATTTTAATGTGGATGTAAACCAGTTGAGAACCTTGCTAACCCAGTTCAGGGATGGAGTGGGATCTACAATTCTGTAATCCCAGTTTCAGAAAAGGGTTGTTCTGCTGCTGTCAGTTTGAGGCTCACATTTTGAGACTGCTCTGTGATCCGATGTCCAATGAGTTGGAAAAATTATAAAAATTCCTCAGATTAATTTTCAGACTAATCTGTAGAGTTGATATAGCCCCCCAAACAATGGTGAAAGAATAGTCACTCTTGCTGTTTGATCCAGGCTGCTTTTAGGGTGAACTGGGGATTGGTGTTTGGGTTATTTTAGGTTTACTGGTATAGGAAGGATATAGTCACCACACTTGTAGCTATTTATCATGTGTCAGAGGCTCTACTGCAACAGCAGCTACAATTGCATTCAGAGCCTGTCTAAACTTGGGCTACACATAGCTAATGTCTAAGCTCCTTGTTCAAAATGTGACTAGACACAGTTACTGGATTCCACCACTCATGCTGCTTTGCTTCTTTATTGGGTCGATTAATAGGAGCTCTGAGAAGCTTCTGCTTCATACTTTCTCTCAGGTAATACCATGTCACTTCACAGGTCAGAGAGACAGAGATGGAGATTTTGTCAGATACAGAAAAAAAGATATTCTGACCGCATGCACAGAAACTGATGAGGAGATACAGAACAGGCTCATGGACTCTCCTTCCCTTATCTCTATGAAATAAAGACAGAGCAGAATTATTCTCACTTGACTTCTGTAAGTCTCCACTCTCAGGAAAACAAGCAGCACAGGAAGCACTAAGTTCACACAACTGGTGCCTACCAACACCCATAACCCGCCAAAGCCTGGCCCTGTGGAGCTGCTGATGAGTCCCCCCGCCACCACCAGTGAACTGAAGATCTTGAGGACTAGTAATGCTAACGGCATGGAAGTCTGGTGCTTCTCCCACAATCTGGATGAAGACACAGCAGAGCCCTGTGAGAGACAGGACCACCTGCTCCAGCAGAGGCTGTTTCATAGTTCTGAGGGTCTCAGTGAGTGAGAGCCATCCAGCTCCTCCAAACTCCATTCACTGCAGATCTCAGGGTCTCATTCTTCCCAACCACGCTTTTGTTTTTACAGGGCTGAGACAAAACAACTGTGCTGCTTACCAGTAGCAGGATCAGACTCTGACAATAACAATGGCTATACCTACAAGAAGGCACAGTCTCATTTAGTGCCAATGTAGAAAAGTCAAAGAGGTTGTTTTGTTTGTACATCTGACTTCTGAGATTCAAAGATTCACATGCTTATCTTTTATTCCCCTGAAGGTCTGGTACAGTTGTGAGTAAATTTAAAAGAACATTGTAATTTTTTTCACAATCACACATCTGCACCAAAATATCAGTACGCTTCTGTTCCCTGGTGCATAGGATTTTTTTCTGCAAGTAGTTTATTTTCCTTTTTCTTCCTTCCACTCTTCAAGTATGTGTGAATGAGGAGAAATCGATCTGGACTTGGAATTTGTCAATGCATAGAGCACATGCTCTGCCTCAGTCCCTCTCTGTATGAGATTGATAATCTGACCTCTCAGATCTATAGCTTTAAGAAGTAGTTAGAAAGAAATGACTTCTGCTTCACGTCTCATAGTTTAACTATGTCATGTGGCACAGAGCACGTCGGCCGTTCTGCCTGGCTCCCTACAAACTGCAACATTGCCGCAAAGTGAACATTTACATTTTCAGCTTATTCTCTGCTGTCAGGTTCCTTCCTCATCACACTTTCCTGATGTAATAATCATATGTAGTTAATCACCATAATTACTCAATCCCTGCCTATTTTTCTGAGACCAAGTGACCATGTGAATATATAAAGATGGGAAAAAGCAAAGAAGAGGAACTTGTTACCTGCAGTAGAAGCACCGCCAAGTCTGGTGCCCATGTGCTGGTGCAGACACGGCTCCTAGGCTGTGATGTAGACTCTCATGGTCTCGGCACAGTGGGAGCCACAGGCGAAGCCTTGTGCGTAACTTTACATTTTCTTTCACCAGTGTTTGAAAGGTGGTCCGCAGCCACATGTGCCTGGAGGCTACAGCATGGGCGTGTGAGGACTTAGCCTCAGAGCAATGCCCCCGAGGCTTCTCAACATTGCCACCAGGGCCCTGAGCTTGTGCCTTCTCTCCATGCTCAGTGTGGCTCCTGCTGTCTTTCTGAATATGCCCTGGTAACCGACTCTAATTCTTAGTGGTGATGTGATATTTTATCTTTCTCTGTATATCAACTCATTTTATTGAAAACTGGGAGATGCCTACCTAGATATCATGTTAAAATGTAATTCTGATATATTAATTTTAAACCTTATTTTTTATTGTCTATCAGAAATTTCTGAAACAATTAAGAACTATCCTGTAAAATAAAGTCTAACCAATAATGACACTTTATAGTCACAGGGGACCTGTCACACAGTTCTCAAGTTTTAGAATGGGTGTCTGTTCTGGACAGGTCTGGAATAACTGCTTTTGCTGTGTCTTTCCTCTATTAAGACAGTGGCAGTCACACATCCAGCTGCCTTCAGGAAGCTGAAGGTGTTTCCCGTTCTCTGCGTGTGTTTACCAAACATACTGCTTCACAGAAAACTAAACAACCCAATGTTTCTTTTTCAAAAAGCAGCTACTTTACAAGAATGTGAACATCTTAGAAAGATAATCATGTTATTTTACATATTCACTACTAAATATCCTTTTTCTACAAAAAAATTGACAAAATTTCCATAATTTTACTTGAAGTTGACATCTTTTTGAAGGGAAAACTTCAGTAATTTTTTTCTATTACACAAATTTCTATTAATATGCCAAAAGCTCAAATGCAGTAAACTTGTAAATGCAATTTGAATAGAAACACCAAAATTGAAATCACCCAAAGTAAAAAATCAATTAACTTGGGCCGGGGATATAGCACAGGGGTTCCGGTGCTTGTGTGCCTACTATAATTTATACTTGCTTCATCCTGAGGTAATGTCAAAAGGATCTTGAAAATTTTGGGGAGTCAGAAATCTTAGACAAATTCATTAATTTTTCCAATTTCTATTTTTTTTTTTTTTTTTGAGACAAGATTTTGGTTTGTAGTTCAGACTGGCCCAAACTCATTATGTAGCCCAGGCCAGCCTCAAACTCAGTGCAATCCTCTTGTCTCTGCCTCTCAAGTGCTGGGCTTACAGGGATGAGCCACCGTTCCCAGAGTTGAGGTATGTGGTTACCAGGGATCAAACTCAGAACCTTGCACTTGCCAGGCAGATGCTGGAACCACTGAGCTAAATCCCCAACCTGATTTTTCCAATTTCTTAACAGCATTATTCTAAACCATCAGATAGGGCAGAGATGCAGAAGCCAGTCAATGTCTTCTAATAATTCAGTGATGCTTAATTTTAATTTTACAGGCAATTAGACACATAAATTAGTATAAAATAGTATTAGCTATAATTTAAAGTCTGCCAGTCCCATCCAGCATTTATTGTGCATGTCCAATTTCTGGAGAAGTATTCTAAATGGTTTCTAAATATTTACTTTTCAATAGTCTCATAATAAGCACATATATTTCCATTATACAAGATTGAAAACTGAGAGTTTATGTAATAAAGATTAGGTGAAATATTTCAAATTTTTAGTTTTCATTGATGCATATTTGAATATATGATTACATTACTTGTAGGGAATATATATGTATATATATTTACAAATATATATTTATGCATAGAAATAAATTTATATTTAGAAGAAAGAGGGAAATTATATTTATGTCTTCAAGATTTTTATAGAATCTATAGGCTTTTCTCCAGAGAAGTATAAATGTATGAATAAACACACTTAGAATATCACTGGAAATTCATGGAATAACTAAAATTTCTTCACTAATTTTTATAACTGTTTCTATAAATCATGACCTCTCTGCACTGCTGAGATTCCATACAGTTCAAACAGGAGAATTTGTAGGGAGCATTTGTTCATTATAGTATACAAACAATCCTTCTTGACTGAAGTTAACAAATTTAATTTTGTGTAAGTTAAATTTTGGCCTCTCATCATTATGTACATTTTCAGATTTTTGTTGGCATTCTTGAATTCCTTATGTCCCTTAAATAAATTAAATATTAAGGTAAACCAAACCTGCATCATGTAACAGTTATTCAAACTTCAGAAAATATTATTTTTTCAGGAGAATTAGCTTTAATCTTGTATCAATTTTTATTTATATTTTGTATGATTTTATTTTCAGAAACAGTTTTTTACCTCTCTTCAAGGTTAATTTGAATGGGAAGATCAGGTGAGATAAAACCCTGGGCACTGAATGAAAATATTTTCCCTTTTAAATAGCATGTATAAGAAAGTGATTATTTCAAAAGATCAATATCTGGGAATAAAAAGAAATAAGCAGGACCTCATAGAGCAGATGTTGCAAATTACTTCCAATGAATATAATCAGCAATAGTAAACCAGGGTATCTCGAGGTGCCCTAGGAAAGTATTTGAAGACCACAGTATCTTTCCTTTAATTCAGGAAAGTAAAGTCAGCAGCTGAGAACATGCGGATGAAAAACAACAGCAACAACAAAGGTCTGACTCCTGTGATGCCAGCGGCTTCACTTTTCACATGGTGAATACAGACAGCCTGAAAGAAGCTCAGGGCTTGCTACTGGTATAAGATGCCCTGTTCCGAAGAAATGTTCCACAATTCTTGTTCATTGTTCCCTCTTAGATTCATTCTTCTTAAATAATGGGAGAAATAAACTTGTTGCAAATATTGGTAACGTGAGCTATTGATACACTTGCAGTATGTTACTGCATTAGAAATTACAAATAGTTTTCACTTTGTATGTTGTTAGCTCACTTTGAACAAATAAGTTAACCTATTGACTTAAATGTAACCAGAGAGGACAGTCCTTATTTTCAGCTTTCAAAGCTGTCTAAGAATGAGAAGAATGGGAATAAATCAACACCTTTGTAAGTGCCTTCAGCACTTGACTTCGTACTAAATGTGAGCATGTCTACAATATTGTTTATTTTAAATTGCTTCAGTTGTTGTATTCTGTTTATTTTGAACTTCTTGGAATTCCAAATCTGTAAACTGCATTCCAACCAAATAGAGATGAGCTCATCTTAGAAAGGTATATATCCATTAGGAAAATTTGAAAGTCAGTGAAATGTCTGAAGTTGGAGTTATTTTATAATCTTAGAGTTCAGTAATTTAATGTAAATTATTTAACTCACTGCATATTTGTTGAACACCTCTTATGAACAAGAAAATAGAGATACATACAACAAGTGCAAACTGCTATCCTTAAGAAATTAATAATTTTAGGGGTGCACACTCTTAAACGTAATAGAAGGAAGAATGTAGCTGGTTCTCTGAACATAGATAAGAGTGTCATTTAGGATGAGGAGACTGGGAAGAATTGATGCTTGGAACTGTAAACGCTGTTTTGGGACTATAAGGAGACATTACTAGTACACTGAAAATCTCAGAGCAGAAAGATCACCTGTGATCTGCTCACCGACCTAGCCACCACCATCTCTGGATTTGATCAGGAAGGTCAGTTAAGACAATGCTAATCTCAGTACCTCATTCAGGTCTTGTAGTTGAAGTCATCTGACCTTCTGCTTTAAGGATCAGCAACTGAACTGTGTTATATTGGGAACTGGAGAGGAAGGAGATATAGGTGTCTGAATTTTAAGGTCTGATTGATTGCACATATGACTCTTCTGAGTCAATAGGAACACAAGTAATGTATATGGGCATAGAAGCAGCTATAATTTGGATGTTGAGTTAGAGAATATAGAAAAAATTAAAATTAATTTTGTTAAATACTTGTGAAATAATTACACACAGTGTGAGGAAATAAACAACAGAATTTTCAAAGGAGTTAAGAGCCTTTCTTACTACACTCTGAAGTGATATTTATCAAAAACTCAGTTTAATATTGCAAAGAACTACTGAGGAAAACACACTGAATAAGTATCAATCTGTTCCTTTCTGAAACCTGATTAAACAGAGAGCAAAATATAAAAAAGTATCAGAAATCTATGAAGGCAAAGAGAATGGGTGCCTTTCCTTAGGAGGCAGGTCAGAATGGCCAGCACCGTGGCGAGTATACCTTGGCGAGTTGGGGGCTGTGGCAAGACAACTTCTGTGAAGTTTACTGTAATGGGTCTTCCAGAGTGCTGGGATCTTTTAAACTCATATACAACTTAATGAGACTTCTGAAGAATTTTAAAGAAAATAAATAGATAGCAAAGCAGCCAATCAGAGAACATATCTCAAAAGATGAGTCATCCCCACTTAAAGCATCATTCACAAACTCTTCCCTCTTCCACCATGTGCCACAGCCTGGTGACAGCTTGAAGGGGAGCTCCCTGCTATCGGTCAGACCTCATGGAGGAGAAACAGGGAAACTTTGCAGGCACACTGGAGGGATGTGTTTCCTAAAAACAACGTGGTGAGAAGCTCCTAAGGTGTGTATGACAGAAATGAAACCTCAGCAAGTCAACTCTCTTCAAAAACACCACTAGTGGTACACCAGGGTACTGTGCCCAGTGCAGTCTGATCTGGAAAGCAAATAAGAGCCAGTCTGGGCCACAGGGGACTTTGGTAAGTTATTAATAAGTTCTTGAAAACTCTTGAAAGTCAGGCTGTATACAACTAAAATACTGAATTACACATGAACAAGATCTGTTTGATTTTTTAAAATAAAATAATAAAACATGTAAACTACATTTTCCATGAATTGACAAACAAATTCATGGAAACTACATTTTCCATGAATTCACAAATCCTGCTGAAGGAGAAAAGGGAGGACCTCAAATAGATACTGTGCTCTGATACTATTTTTCCAACATAGAAATTTAAAATTTCTACAAAAATTTCAGATGCTAAGTCTTAATGAGACACCAAGGTATCCAACACTTGATTTACAGGTAGAAAAACACAGGCCCAGGGAGAAAAAGTGACTTGTTTGGAGCACAAAACTGAAATAAAACCTGTGGAATAAACGCCAGGTTAGCTCTCAGTCTACTGTGGATCTACACTAAGTGCCAGCTCCAGTGGCCCCAACCTACTGCTGCTGCTGAATGGAAGAACGAGGCACGAGGCGAAGGTTTGGAAGGTGAACCCTTGAATGAGGCACAAAGGGAGTGCAGAAAAGCACACAGTTAGACTTGGTGGGCTTGTGCTGGGAGGAAATGTCACAGGGCTTGGAGCTTGTTTTAAAGGACTGGAAAGTTTTCACCTCTTTCATTTTCTTTCTGTGCTCAGTAAGAGAGTAGAGATATTTTTTCAATGGTAGGTTTTGAATGTGAGACCAAGAAAGCTATTGATGCAAAACTGCTCTTTAGTAACACAGTACCTCAACAAGGCAATCCATGCAGCCAGGTGAGGGTCATTGGAGCCACCTTTCTAGGTATCTGACATCAGCTTCAAGACAGTTTCTCCCACATACAAGTTCAAATGTTTCCTGTAGATATGTCCCGATGAGGAAAATCAGCAGTGAAAATTTATGTCTGTGTTCCACACTCCTCTTTCAATGCACATACTTTAAACCTAACTCAGCATTCCAGTTTGTTCCTTTATATATCACAGCACAGGAAAAAAATTTCATGTATCACTTCAGGGTCATTGTGCTTTATCGATTTCTCTTTCATTCAGTTAGTGTGATTAATATATGCTTTTATACTTCTTTTAAGTTTTCTGGTTCTTGGGAATATTTCATTGTAAGGGTTTGTTTCACTTCTAAGTTAAATGCACTTACCATAGTCCATTAAGATTGTCATTTCATCTGAGGACCACGGGTAAAGACTGACAGGTAGGGTTTCACTCTTATCTCTGGCTGATCAAAAGAGGAAGTCTTGCTAGTTCTGCTTCAGCTTGAAGCTGATTACTGCCTTCACAGTAACACCAAGGGAGTTCTTTCTGTACCGAAGGCATTTAGGGTGCCATTTATGTGGTACTTACAAACCCTGCTAAAAGGAATGTCTCTTCTCCTAATCTGCCTGTTTACATTTGTAGACATTGTGAATGCACAGTAAACAAGCTTAAAGTGCAAAACCTTTCACAAGTTTGTATTTGCAAATGGATACTTCTGGTAAAGCAGAGAAAAAGCTCTTTACAGATTTGTACCTTATCAATTAATATGTTTGTGACTATTCTTAGGTATAATTTGTAAAATAGTGAAAGTTAGTCATTTCCACCAATATAGACTAAAATGAGCATGTCTGGGAAAAGATTTTTCATCTGCTAATTTCAAATATTTTGTTTTCACTTGAAAACATGAAATGCACGCCATACAAATATCAGATACTAATCTTAAAGCAAGTGACAGACAATAAAAGTAACTGATTAATGGCCTTATGTTGTACTTATGAGAATTCTACCTCTTTGTTAAGGCACAGATGTATTTTTTGAAATTTAAAACAGTTTAGATTTAAACAAAGTCCTCCTCAAAACTGTGATATTATAATAAAATGCTTTTCAGTTAAGCTATTTAAATATAAAAGCTTATGGAAAAATAAGAAAATGAAAAACCCAAAGCTCATACAAGGGAGGATATTATAAGTATTAGAGTAGAAATTAATGTAGTGGAGACTAAGATAACAAAAAAAATCAACAAAACAAAAAGTTGGTTATTTGAAAAAATAAAATTGACATATCTTTAGCCAACCTTATCAAAAAAGGCTCATATCCATTCAGTTAAGAGCAAAAAGGGTGAAGTCAGAACAGATTCAGCAGAAATGCAGAGAAAAATCAATACTTTGAGAAACTAAACTCTAATAAGATGCAATACACAGAGGAAATGGACAGATTCCTACAAACACATGAACTACCAAACTAAAATCAAGGTGGAATAGAGATCTAAATATTAAAACAGAAACATTAAATCTGCTGCAAAACAGGTTAGGCAGAACTCTTGGAGACACTGGCTTAGGGAAAGATTTTATTGACAAAAACTCTATAGCATGAGAACTAGCAGAAAGAATCAACAAATGGAATCTCAACCCATTAAAAAGCTTCTGCACAGCAAAAGAAACCACTGGTAGAGAGAAAAGACAATCAACAAATTGGTAAAAAAAAAAAAATTAGCAGCAGTTTCTCAGACAAAGGGTTACTATGTAGAATATACAAAGAGCTTAAAAAAATCAACCTTTCAAATTTAAAGACCCAATTCAAAAATGGGCATCTGAAATGAACAGACACTTCTCAGAGGAAGAAGTAAAAGCCGCTAAGAAGCATATGAAGAAAATATTCAGCATAACTAGTCATTCGAGAGACGAAGACAACAACGCTGAGATTCCATCTCACTCCACAAAGAATGGCTGCCATCTCAAAATTAAACAGCAACAAATGCTGGCAAGGTTGTGGGGAAAGAGAAGGAACTCTGCTCTTCAGTTGGTGGAAATGCAGACTGGTCAACCACTATGGAGATTCCCCAAAAAACTAGGGTTAGAGGTCCCCTTTGATGCTGCTATTCTCCTGCTAGGTATATATATGAAAGAATTAAAAGATTTATATCACAGTAACATTTGTGTCCTCATGTTCAGAGCAGCTCAGATTGTGATAGCTAAATCTTGCAAACAGCCCAAATGCTCATCAACAGAAGACTGGATAAAGAAGATGTGGTTTTTCTATACAATGGAGTATTATTCTGCCACAACTAATGATAAGTTTGAGTTATTTATATTCAAATGGATGTACCTTAAAGACATATTTATAAGTAAAATAAATAGGTCACAGATATGTAAATACTGTATTTTTTCTCTGGTATGAGAAACTGAAGATATAAATGAGTTCTAGAGTGTATGATAGACAATATGAGACAGAAAATATTCAAATGGTAAAAGGGGATAATGGCGTACAATGTGGGGAAATATGCAATTGTTAAAAAGAAGGAAGCAAAGCTGATATACATAGAGGGAAGGGCATTGTGGAGTGGGCAAGGGAATGTGAATAAATGAGAATTAAGTTGTGTCATATACTGGTATAAATTTTTAATGTTGATTGTGATCATGATATGTGTATAAAATATACCAATAAAATAAATTAATTAAAAATGACAACTATAGGGTAATCTCCCTAATGAACATAAATGCAAAAAATCCTAAATAGTATACTGGAAAACAGAATGCAAAGGATCATCAAGAATATGATACACCCTGATCAAGCTGGATTCATCCCAGGGATACTAGATAATTCAACATATGTACATTAATAAATGTAATATACTGTATTAACAAGCACAGGAACAAAAATCAAATAGTCATCTCAGCAGATGCAGGAAAGACATTTTAAAAAATCCAACATTCATTCATGATAAAAAGCCCACAAAAATTGGAATACAATTCTTTTATATCAGCCCAATAAAAGCCATATATGAAAAGAAAACAGCCAGTATTATATTAACAAAAACTAAAATCTTACATGGTAAAATCAAAAACAAGACAAGAATTTTCACTATTACGAGTCCTATTCAAAATAGTTCTGGAAACATTAGTCAAAATAAAGGCGAAATAAATAAAAAACAATGAAGATAAGAAAAGAAGAAGCTAAACTATAATTATTTGCTGATGATATGATACTCTACATGGAAGATCCCAAAAACTCAGCCAAAAGACTGCGAGACTTAATTGCCAAATTCAGTAGCACAGCTGGTCAATACTCAAAGTTCAGCACTCAAAAATCAGTAGGCTTCCTACATCCAAAAATGATATATCTAGGAATCAATCTAACAAAGGAGGTAAAAGACTTCTTCTATGAAAAGCACAGCATTCTTCTCTATCTGGAGTATTACTCTGCCATTAAAAATGATAAGACTGAGTCATGCATACTCAAGTGGATGTATCTTGAGGACGTCCTCATAAGCGAAATAAACAGGTCACAGATGTGCAAATATCTTATCTTTTCTCTGGTATGAGAAAATGAAGTTGTAAATGAGTTGTACTATGTATAGTTGATATTATGAAATAGAAAATATTTAAGAAAGAAGAGACTGTAGGGGTAAATAATGAGGGGAAAATGAATGTGGTAATAATAAAGAGAAAAGGTAACAAAGATTATGTATCTAGGGGATGAGGTTTCAGGGTGGAGGGAAAAGGGAAAAAATGAGAATCAAGCCATGTCATATTCTGGTAAAAACCCTCAATGTTGAATGCAATGATGATATGTATTCATAATGTGCTAATAAAGATTAAATCTTTAAAAAAAGTACAGCCTTCTGAAAAAAAGAGATAGAAGAAGATATCACAAAATTATAGGTAGAAACAGCCAATATTTTCAAACTGGCCATACTCCAGAAATTGCTGTATCAATTCAATGCAATCCTCATTGAAATCCCAACAGTATATTTCACACAGCTAGAGAAAGTAACTCAAAAATTCATCTGGGAGCAGAACAGACATAGGATAACAAAAGAAGTTCTAGGCAACAAAGATATGGTGGGGGCATCACAATCCCCAACATGAAATTATACTATAAAGCCACTGTGATAAAATCAGAATGATACTGGCAAAGAGACAGACCCAAGAATCAATGTAGTAGACTAGAAGATGCAGAAGTAATTTCAGATATACTAAGTCACCTCATCTTTGATGAAGGAGTCAAACACCCTCAATAGAGGAAATAATAAATAGTGCTGGAAAAACTGGGTTTTAATCTGCCAAAGATTAAAGCTAGACCTACATATTTCACCATGAACTAATCTAAAACATTAAAATAAAAACACTACATTTTCTGGAGGACAGGTTAGGTAGAACTCTTGAAGATATTGGTGTAGGAATAGACTTTATGAACAAAACCTCAGCAGCATGAGAACTAGCAGAAAGCATCAAAAACTGGGATCTCATTTTATTAAAAATCATTTACACAGCAAGAGAAACCACCAACAGAGTGAAAAGACAACCTGCAATGTGGGAAAACAATTTTAACAGCTGTTCCTCAGAAAAAGGACAAGTATCTAGAACATATAAAGAATTTTAAAATTAGATCCCCAAATTTAAGGACTCAATTTGAAAGTGGACATAGGAAATGAACAGGCATTTTTCAGATGAAGTAGAAGAAGCAAATAAACATGAGAAAGTGTTAAACATCACTGGTTATTCAAGAGATACAGATGAAAATAACACTGAGATTCCATCTCACTCCACAAGAAT
>PVIR01041275.1:0-12848 GCA_004026965.1 Petromus typicus
AGATAAAAATACTTAACACCCACAGTTTGAGAGAGGAGAGGTTTATTTGGCTCACACTCGATTGTGGGTTCAGCCACAAGTCAGCCCTTCCAAGCTGGAAAGGACACAGTGGAAAGGGCATGGTGGATGAAAGTCATTCAACCCATGTGAATAAGATGTAGCAGGAGAAGGGAGAAGCAGGGAGAAGAGTTTACTTCCTTCTCTTGGCGCAGTAACCAATCACAAGCCAAGGTCCACTTTTCAACAGCACATTCACTATTGAGCTCATCAATAAGGGAACCAGCCAGGAATTTAGACCAGTGCTTCGTTTCTATGTCTGCCTTGCAAGTGCTAGGTCCTAAAAAACAGATCCCTGATACTAAAAAAAAAAAAAAAGAGGAAGCCATAGTGAGTATAGCACCCCACTCCCATGATCCAGTCATCCTCCATAAATGAGACTTTAGGGGTCATTAAAGACCTAAACCATAAAAAAACTATATATTGTTATTTTTAAATAGAATTTTAGTTAATTAGTTAAATCTGTCCTTTCCTAGTCTTAGTCTCACTAATTTCTGTATTTATGATTTCCTTTTCATATTTATTTACTTTCTTTTGTTCTTCTTTTGTTTTTGAGGTTAAATACTTAATACATTAAATATTTGTTTCATTTTTATTAAATTCTATTTAATCTTATAAATTATTTCATCCACTGTTTAAATGTTTCTGTAAATACTGTTTTATCATTATCTTTAGAAATTTCTTAATTTTAGTTTCTATTTCTCCTTTCACAAGAGTTATTTAGTAAGGTTTAAACTCAAAGTTGAGAAACACAGTCATATTAAATCTTTCTTAATATTTGTATTTTTAGAGTTTCAATATATTTAGTAGTTCTGGGCCGCTGGCTCTTGCACATACAGTGTTTTGTCATAATGTCCCTATTATGAGCATATTTCTGCTCATGTCTCTTTGCAACAGAAAGGTATTAAATATGCTTTCATTAACAAATGTAGTTGTCCTTGGCGTCAGGGTGGTATGCGACTGAAGATGGGTTCAGAGGCCCAGATGGGAAGGCTGAGTGCGCAGGGTCACCATGCAGATGCCAGGGAGGTTTTGAGCGTGCTCGAACTCCTTTGAGTCTCTCCTAGCTTGCTGGGAGACATACATGGAGCACACTTGACCCAACCAGACTTGAACTTCTCCTTCAAACAAATTTTAAATTACTTTTAGTAAGTTCACTGAGTCAGTTCATTTCAATGATATGACGACCATATTCTCAATTTTTTGATTATATGATTATATATATTGTTTTACAGCCAATATGATTATATGTATTGTTTCTTTTTTTTTTTTTTTCTTCTAAGTTTTATGTTCTGTGAACTTCATGTTTTATTTTTTCTGGTATTTTTCAATATTTCATTTTGTTTTAGTAATAATGTAGTACTACAACTTTAAAAATGCCTTTGGGCCCCATATTTTCTTATGTAACATCTGTTAGGTTTGTCAATTTTTAATGGCATCTTTTTCCTTCCACTTACTGCTTTTATTATAAATGTGACCAATGAGATTATTTTATTCTTCACTTGCCCTCTTGTTTTTATTGCATTTTTATTTTTATGCAATAGATGATATTCAAGTAATTGCATTTCCCCTCCTGACTCTAATAAGTTTTAGCCAGCTCAAGTTTTGGAAGAGACTCATCCTCTAGAAAATTTCCTAAAAATGCATTGTAAGTTCAGATTTCTAATAATTTTATTATATACTTTGATGATCAGCTTGAATGAAATAAAGTTCTTTGTTCTCAGTTTTTTCACAGTGTTTAGGGACAAAATGCGATTACCATTGTTGCTTTGCTTTCATTTTCTTTTCTTTTTTTAAAAATTATCTTTATTGGTACATTATGAATACACATGATAATCACATTCAACATTAAGAGTTTGTACCAGAATATGACATGACTTGATTCTCATTTTTTTTCCCTTTTCCCTGTGCCCCGCATCCCCCTGCCCCCTATATACACAATCTTTTTTTTTCTTTTTTCTTTATTATTACCACATTCAGTTCCCCCTCGTTATTTACCCTTACACTTCATTTTCTGTGTGAGAAGTTCTACCCTGGTCTACCTCTTCGGTCCATTTGTAATTTTTTTTTTTTTTTTGAGATAGGTTCTCACTTTGTGGTTCAGGCTGGCTCTGAGCTCAGCCTCAAACTCACATCACAGCATCCTCCTGCCTCTGCCTCCCGAGTGCTGGGATTACAGGCGTGAGCCACCATGCCTGGCACTGTGGTATGTGGTGCTGATTGCTGCTGGGCGTGAGTCTCCACACCCAGTATGGTATGTGGTTACCGGGGGATGAACCTGGGTCCTTGCGCTTGTAAGACAGACGCCGGAACCACTGAGCTAAATCCCTGGCCCATTTGTAATGGTTTTGATCTTTGTCCTGAATATTACTATAAGGAATATTTGTCATCCTTTTATAGGTTAATAGTTTCAAAGTTTGTCTTGAATAGTTTCAAAGTTTTGTCTTTTGGTCATTGCTCTGAGTTAATTTTTTCTTATACCTGATAGGTAGCATTAAATTTTTTAGTTCAGAAATCTTAATTGGAATATAATTTAAATTCTAATTCTAATTCTGTAAGTGTACACATGTTGAATACTTGTCTTTCAGGGGTTGCATTTCATCTTGATTCTCTGTTTCTAGCATTTTCTTTTGACTGCTTTTTTGCTTTCTTTATCGCAGTTTTAGTTTTCTGATTTTCTTTCTTAATTGCCTTACTTTCTCTTATTCCTTCCTTTCCTGAGTATCTTGTGACAGTGTGTATTTCTGAAAATATTTTTCTTTTTTAAAAATTATCTTTCTGGATCCATCAATATTCTTTTTTATTTCTGTTTTATATCCATTTTTATTATTTTTGAAGTTTTAATTAAAAATATTCCATCAAAGTTCTTATGTGAATGTATTTTGTTTCTATTTGGACTGTTGTCTTACAGTCCTGTAAAGTTGTTTTGGCACTAGATTTTCATTTGTTGAGATCTGTTAAAATCTACTACCTGACCCTATTGTTAGTAACTTTGTGTGGATTTATTTAGTTTTCTACTTCTTATTTTGGGGTTAAGAGATGACTTTTCTCCTTTTTGTTGTAGTGGAACAAAATCACATCAATTTTTAATGGGTATAAGGACTCTCTTCTAACTTGTGGTATTTTAAAAATTCTTACAGAATTTTAAATTTTGTTTTTAATTGCTTTTTAAAAAATATAATTGTCATTATACATTTATTTGGCTTATTTTTACTTTATTTTACTTAATAGGAACTCTACTTTTCACATACTGCAGTTCAAACCATATGTACATATAAGCATTTTGTTTTATTGTTACTTTCATGTCTTTCAAAGAGTTTCAACGCTTACCTGAACTTCCCTTCTGGACAGTGATTGTGAATCAGCCTTAGATCCCTTGCCTATTTCAACTTGTATCTACCTTGCAAACTTCCCCAAATGTCCCT
The DNA here is from genome assembly GCA_004026965.1 of Petromus typicus. NCBI lineage: Eukaryota > Metazoa > Chordata > Mammalia > Rodentia > Petromuridae > Petromus > Petromus typicus. The sequence continues at coordinate 3,483 of PVIR01041275.1, forward strand.
GCTATGCTAGAAGCTTGTGCACCATCACTCACTAGAATTTTGTGTACATTTCTTTCGTAAATAATTTTCATAATAATTTGCAATTTTGGATTATTTGTAAATGGAACTAATTTTCTCTCCTTTTTTACCTTACCCATAAAGAGGCACCCACTGACAAAGTTTCAGAACCTGTGCAGGGAGTGTGAGGTCTTACGCTATCCTCTCTTCACTGCCCCATGAGGACTTAGATGTTGTGGTTCTGCCGAGTCACTCTCATCAGTGTCTGGGCAGCATTCTCTTGTTGGCCTGCACTCCAGAATTCTATTATTAAATCCTTTTTCATTTTTTAATCTTATGAACCTTATATTATTAACAATAGATATTATAATAGTTGGTTTTGGGGGTTGAGAGGCTTGGTGCATGTTTGTATCCCATGATTTTTATTTAGAAGTTTAAGATGTTATTGTGTGAGTCATACCTAAGGTTCAAGAGCAAAATCCTTGTTATTTTTTCTGATGAAATAATATATAGGTCTTAAAGATTCCTCCCTTTGTGTGACATAGGCAGATAGTTGTTATATGGTAGTATTTCATGTCTGTGGTATATAAAAACTCCCGGGGGGCAGGGCATTTAGCTCAGTGGTTCTGGCGCCTGCCTTACAAGCCCAAGGGCCACAGTGCTGGGCATGGTGGCTCACGCCTGTCATCCCAGCACTCAGGAAGCAGAGACAGGAGAATTGCTGGGTTTGAGGCTGAGTTCAGGACCAGCCTGAACTACAAAATGAGACCTTGTCTAAAAACAAAAAACAAAAACTCCCTAAGGAGATTTATTTTTAAAAAGAATATGTAGATTCTCATGTTCTTCTCTGGAAATTTTTGATTCAGTAGGTCTGAAATAGGATGTTGATATGTAAATAATCATACTAAATAATTAGTAATCTTGTTAATTTAAATATTACTTTAAGATACAGTAAACGATGGATGGATAAATTTGATGAATATGAGTGAAGTCCATGTATCACTGAGCTTTTCCATTGCTGGTGCATAATCTCCAACACTCACAAATTAAAAGATGGGAGGTTCAATATGGTTTACAGTTTCAGAAGATTCAGTCTCTAGTTTACTTTCATATCTAAGCAAATACTTAGTTCATACTATGAGAAATCAGAGCAAAGTGCCAGAGGATAAGGAGCAAGGGGCAGAATAAAGACAACAAATCACACCTCTGTGACCCACCCAGACATACTCAGAAGTGTAGATTACCAGTCCTGTGCTATCATGAAAGCTGATCGTGTTCACAATCCAGCTTAACTATCATGTCCTACCTCTTGTCAATTTAATACCCGAACACATATCCTTAAATCAGTTAATTTCCAAATAAATCAAAGGTGATAATTCTGCTTAACATGATACAATTAAACTGCACACAACCAAAACACATTAGTCCCTTCCCCAAATTTAGAGCAGTCCAAGAATGACTAAAAACTCCACGATCAAGTTTCCTGAGACTCAAGATAAGCTGTTAGTGAGGGAAACCTGTAGAAAGTATAAAACAAGTTACATAATTCCAAGGTACAGTGGTGCAGAGTAAACATTTTGCCCTCCAAAGAGGAGTCGGGAAATAGAAAAGAACAGGCCAAAATAAGACTGAGATCCAGCAGTGTAAACATTATGTCTTACGGATCCATGTCCAGTTTCTGCATGGTGGTAAGATGTGAGTTCAAGAGGGCTTGGTTGACCCTCACTGCCATGGTCTTATTGATTACACTCCATGTGGTTTTGTACTTGGCTGACTTTGCTCACAGACTTCAGCTTTCCTCAACAGGTATTCCATGCTCCTGACTTCCATATTCTTTTATTTCCTGGTGTCTCTACTGCATCTTTGGTTCCATTCTCAGATCACCATGCACTGTCTGAGTGTTCCTTTAATGTGTGAATTGAAGCCTCCCTGGACTCACAGTTCTCATATTCTGCTTGTCAGCAAAATTAGCATTATGAGAATGATGCCAAGGTCAACTGCAAGTGGGAGCAGCGGTCCAAGCCTCCTTGGGCTCTGGCTGCAGTAACCTCTAAATTCTTTGATGATTCCTCTCAGTGAAATGAATCCTGGGTTCCCCAAGAAGCAAGATTCCTAGGGACTGTCTTTTGAAATGAAAGGACATGTGCATGCTTGAACATGTAATGGGTGGAGTTATCTTAATTTCTGAGATGTCCTCAAGGTGTCTTTCTTCTTTGTACAAAGCACTTTTTAATGGTGCTGATCTCTTCAATAACCACACCTCCTTACAGGTAGTTCCTTTTAGGCTTCTATTCCAAATGCCAACAGAGCCTCACTCCCCACTGAAGTCTCTTGAGATTGCCCTTTATTTTCTGCATTCTTGGAAGTGTCCTGGTCTTGTGAGCTCTGACCAGAATCATTCATCATGCTCTACTCACAGAATTCTACAGCTTCACAGGACCGCTCCAAACCTTTCCAGATTCCTCATATGAACCAGTTCTAAAGCCTTCTAAACATGGTCAGATTAAGTTTTACCAACAGCCCAGTCCTGGTTTTAGTTTTCTATATTGGGACATAATACCCAACACCTACAACTTAAAGGAAGAGAGAGGCTTAATTTGGTATGGGAAATTCATTCCATAGTTAACTGGCTCTAACACAGAAATATCACAGTGGGAGGACATAGTAGAACACAGCTGCTTCATTCACAGCAACTAGGAAACAGCAGAAGAACAGTGTCAAAAAAGAAGAGGTGAGGGACCATGTGCTGTGCCCAGCATCCACACCTTCACGACCTACCAGAACACACCAGGAGATGTGCTTTGTTCATATGCTGGGTAGCTCCAAAGCCAATTGAATTGATGATTCAGCTTAACTGTAACAGTCCATTTTCATCTGCCCATGAATTTCCTTGATAATTTAAAATGGCATTGGTGGCATCTATCTTGAGGGGCTTGTTTATAGATGTTATTACTGTTTTTCATCAATAATTATTTCTTCGGTATTATAAAAAAACTCAAAAACATTTTATTTACATATCTTTTAGAAGTGTGTTCTTTAATAAAATAATAATAAAATTAATGAAAGTAATATGGCAATAATGATTTGTTTTTTATAGCCCATTAGTCTCTTTGGAGTTATTCAGAAAAGAAGAAATTATGATCATCATTGAAAATATTTTATTGTATATTTGAAATTTGCCAAGAGAAAATATGTCTATTTCCTCTCCACACATCATACATATGCAGTGATAACTATGTGCAGTGAAACATGTATTCATTTGATTATAGAAATCATAATACAGTGTGGATATCAACTCATCTCATTATACACCTTGAATATAAGCAATGTTTACTTGTTAATATTACCTGTATAAAGCTGGAGACAAAAAGAAAAATAGCTTCAAAAGCAACAACATAGGTAATTTGTCCTTGATATCTCATCTAATGAGTATGAGCTTTGGGATTTATGTCCTGGTGGTCTTCAGAGACTTTTATATTAATCATTGCATGATGATTATTACGGCAAGTAGCAGCACCTTTGCATGTCTGTGTGATGATTCAAAGCTCCACCCCTGAGACCTTGCTAAGTTTATCTAGTATTTCTTGACATTATCCTGTATTTACTTAATGCAGGACATGTTCGTACTCTGCTAAACAAAAACTCACATGACTGTAGAAAAACTGGCTTATCTCTCTCACTGGGATGAATTCAAAGCTAGTAGAATTTTGCTTATGTGTTAAACACAGAAAATTACAAATTTTGTAATATCAGGAATCAAAATTGTACAAAAATTTTGCTTCTCTTAATCCATTTTCAAGTTTATGTAGGTTTTATCTTGAGAGGAAAAGAGTACAGTTAAAGTTGCTGTGTTGACTTTTGTTTGTATTATTGGATATGATTTTCTTATTATTCCTAGTATTTTTCAAGAGTTATGCTTCCATAAAATGTGGGTCAGATGACACACATTGTTTAATGCTAAGATGGACAGCAGTCATGCCTTTAATGTGTTTCACAGTGTATTATTTTGAGATTAATGTGGAAAAAATCCAGATGGCTACAATAATTTGTCTTGGGTAACTTTGCACTTGTTGGATAGATGTTACTGATGCAAACATGGAAAGCCAACTTTTAGAAGAAGTCTGGAACAGTCTCAACCAAGGAGGTCTGCCATGGCTAGTTCACTAACCCAGGGAAAACACAAGATGTGCTCACGACTTGTTCTGTCTTGCTTATCATTTCTTTCACTTTCTTAGGATACATATAGTTTTTAAAATCATGCATTACTAACTCTGTGCATGAAACAAACACATCAGAAATTAACATTAAAATTAAGTTTATTAAGCATTAAAATTATGATGGATATATTTTGTGTGTATATTTTTTAAATTGTTGAAATGGAAATTAAATCCCATATCAAATAGTTTATTTTGGATAGCAACTTGCAGAATTGTGTGTGCACCTCAAACGTTAATCACCATTTTTGAAATTTATTTCATGTGTGTGTGTCTGTATGTGAGCATGTGCCTGTGTCTGTCGGATACCTGAAATTGAAACTCAGGTTTCAACAGGCATGTAAAAACATTATTATAAATGAAAAAATCCTCACATATAGAATGCTTTTTGTTCTTTATATCTCTAGCATCTAGATAAGTGCTTGTCACAGACCAGGCAATTATTGCACATTTTTGGAATGAATGGTTTCGACAATAATGTTTTTGGTTTTAGATAATTTAAGTATTTTTTGTGTGTATAGTGACCTTTTACATTTTATATTTGTGCCTTGTGTATTTTTTTGTTTTTTTCTGAGTTGTCTAGTGTGCTACTTTATTCATTATGTTTAACATTTTTGCAACTGACAGTATGTGTGGCATATATTTAAAATATATATGTATACAGAAAATAAATTAACATATATTACTTCCTATATCTCTAATATGTATTTAATGGATTCACAGCATTCCCCACTAGGTATTGGTGCAACAAACATGAATTTTAAGTTACCTAAATCTGACTTAATGAGGTAAAGAGGCATGAACTAGGATTTCAATATGGTATAAGACATATCATTTCACTTGATAGAAACCTTAAAGTCTTCTCAGAGCATTTAAAATTATCAGGCTATTCTCAACATTGGAGAGAGTGAAATATGAATATTATTTTGATGAGGAGATCTGCGTGCAGAAGGGGGGTACACCCAGAGAATATAGAAGCAGAGAGTTAAAAATACCCTGTCTGGAGATATACTAAATGTTAACAAAGTGGAAAGGGAACACTATTTAAGTGTTTAATTTAATTTAATAACTGTTTTATGTATTTAATTTCCTAGTAGTTAATTTAAATGTCCTCGTTGGATGCCTATTAGCTTTTTAATATAATAGCTTAGTACTCTTTTCACTGGTCCCAAGACAAAACCATAGTGAAGTGACGAATAATGGGGTATTAATCCAGTGTGAGTGAGAACAAAACTTCACTGCCGTTGCTTCCAAGTAGAGCAAACTCTGAGCAGAAGACAGTGTGGTGGAGCCAGCATTGAGAAAGTAGGAAGCAGAAGCCAATAAAATGAGTAAGTCTTACATGTTTGCTCTGCCCTTAAGTACTGTATTCCTAAGTCTATGTATTCTTGTTCATATTTCATTAGAATAGTATTAAAGAACACCAAAAACTCATGCCCTCTGAAGGTTACCCTATGAAGTATGAAGGATGAAGGATGGTCAGTAGTAATAAGTGTTGCAGATGAGAAGAGAATGTTGTTTGGGCCATATAGATCTTCACCATGTGTGCCAGCGTGACACAGTTCGAAGAGTTGGGCATTATCAACTTTCTAGTCTAAAAGCACACCAAAAGTTAAGCATTAAATATATTTGATGTGGCTAATTACTTAACACTAATCTTTCCCTTTTCCACTAGATCAACACAGACTGCCTACTTACTAACCAAAGTGTGTATTGAATTTTGTGGTGCATGCTCAAAGAAAAACCAAGGTGTTCTGTCAAATATACTCCCTGCAGACCAATTGTTCAGATAGTTACATTTATTGAAATCCACTGGGGCTCGTGTTTGTTTTTATTTGAATACCTATTTGATATGTTTCCTCTTTGACCTTTGAAATATTGATAGATTCTCAACATATATCATCTTTACTCTCATGGAAAGACTACTCTGTTTCTCAGCAGTTAGCAAGATCTACTTTCTTTTAAGGAATAGATTGGCCCTCATTGCTGCTTCCTAACTCTAACTTTTAATGAGGGCCAAGACACTTTGAGGGAAAATTGCAAATGGGGGAAATAATAACATTGGTTGAAACTCACTGCGCTAAGCAGCTGATTAAGTTAAGCTGTCCCTGGTGGAGTGAAATTCTCACTTATGAAAAATTTCCTGATCTAGTAATTTTTCAAGATCCTCAGAAGAATCTGGGGCAATTAAACTGTTAAGAGATTTCCTGAAGTCAAAAACTTTTCAGTGTTTATGTGAAAAGTAATATGTCAAGCACATTTTTTTTGTTATTCAGAACAGAATTCATGAAAACTGAAAGAAATAATAGTACAGTATTTCTTTCTATACTTACTCAACTTTTAAATTGCAGTGATTCATTTACCACACTAAACTAATCTTACATCTTCATAATATCATCTGTCATAATAATATCATATAATATAATATGTCATATAATATCATCATTCGTAATCATCTGTCTTCATTCTTCTCTGTGAACCTTTGCTCTTTTTGAAATAGTGTGAACGTGTCCCCCTTTGTGTCTCCAGTCATGGTCTCCAGTCGTGGAAGTTCTGGGCCAGTTCTCATAATATTTAAAGCATTGCAATGGAATCTAACAGTGATAGCCACTGTTTTGTGCTTATATAGTACTTTTAACTTTTGAAATACTTTACCCTTAGATGCTTTTTAATGTTAGGACAACGTCTTATATAGAAATCTTGTTAATTTGCCATTTGGGCTCTAAAATGCATGAAGTGGAATTCATATCAAATTCTTTTAATAACCAATAAGAACATATATCTGTGTTACAGTTTCACCCCTTATGAAGGAAATGTTGATTCTTCTTTGCACAGATAATATATGGAATATTATTTTTTAAGATATTACATAGTAAACAGAAAACATGGAAGCCATTTAGATTGTGAGTATTGGGGAACAATAACTGAAATCGTGGTCCTAAGTCCTTCTCATAGGACATTAAAAGAGATGGAACTGAGTCAAATGTAAGTAGCATATGTACATAAATGTTTACATCTCTGGTATGCAGAGTTGTATCTGGCAGATGGTAACTTCATAGGAACAACTGATTTGTTGTACATAGTCAGAATTGAACAATTTCGGCTTTCTAAAACGAATGAGATCATTGTCCCTACATATATCAGGCAGAGGGTGTTGGTGCTTTGGTGGAGAATGTGGTAGAAGGAGTCCCTGCCCTGAGAGTGAAGGTGTGCTTCATTCTACCATTCTTTTTTTTTTTTTTATACATATAATTCTATAAATTGTGCTACACACTGAACAGCTTTCTATTGTTTTTTTTATGCTAGACATAACATTTAGGAAGTAAAAATTTTCTTTTCAAGTGAAAAGCTTTCTTTTCCACTCTGAAGACTTGAGAGCTTTACTTTAACTTCAAAGGGACTGACTATCTCATGATCTCAGACGGCTTTAATCAAGAGCACAGCATCAGCATGGGCGGCTCCGGAGTGCAGAGTCCTGATGAGTTACTTGTTCCCTCAGGCCGCAGTCTAACCTGGGTCTCTGCTGTGAAAGGGCGGATGTTCCTGGTTCTGGCAAGTTTTTGTTTTCAGCTTATTTCTAGAGCTGACTTGCATCTCCCTTTGCTCAGTGCTGTCAGGACTCTTGATGCTGTGGAAAAGTAGCAGCCCTCACGCTTTTCATCTTGGATGGACTTAAAAACTTTACATGCCTTCCACAGTCTTTCATTGTTTACTACTGTGCACAGGCCCTCAATAAACACAGTATATTTGCTTTACAAGAGTAAGCATTGCGAGAGCAGATGGGACACATGGGGTCGTGAGGAGATAGGAGAGTCCTCCAGCGTCACGTCTCCTTGCTCTGTCCTGGCCCTCGTGTCATCAATCTTCCAGTGAATTTCAGAGGATCTTTTATAAGACTGTCAAGACTACACACTCCGTAGCATATAAACATCCTATAAACTGGCTGTTTCTGTAATACATTCTCCAGAACAACAATGGATTTTCCCCAGTAATCTGACTTGCAAACTGCTAACTTTTGTTCCATCTGTATTTGCATGTAAGATGCCTGTGGTTTTTCTTTTTTTCCCCACATAAAAACATACTTTACTTTTTGAATACATGTAGATTCCCAGGAAAACTGAGCTGAAGGCACAGAGATTCCCATGAACCTTCTCCCCTCCCACCATAGCCTTCTCCATTATCACCAACCCATCCCAGTGGTGTGTCTGCTGTGCTAAATGCATCTACACTGTTTGTCACTATCACTAAAAGTTCATCACTTACAAATATACATATTTGGACCCAATTAAAAAATGGGCATCTGAAATGAACAGATGTTTTTCAGAGGAAGAAGTAAGAGCAGCTAAGAAGCATATGAAGAAATGCTCAACATCATTAGTCATTCGAGAGATGCAGATGAAAACAACATTGAGATTTCATCTCACTCCACATAGAATGGCTGCCATTTCAGATTCAGCCAACAGCAAATGTTGGTTAGGCTGCGGAGAAGAAGGAACCCTTCTCCACTGTTGGTGGGACTGTAGACTCATACAACCCCTGTGGAGATCAGTTTGGAGAATCCTCAAAAAGCTAGGATTGGAGGTCCCATTTGACCCAGCCATCGCTCTGCTAGGTATATGCACACAAGAATTAAAAGACTCATATCACAGTGACATATGTGCATCCATGTTTATAGCTGCCCAATTTGTGATTGCTACATCTTGGAAACAACCCAAGTGTCCATCAACTGAAGACTGAATAAAAAAGCTGTGGTTCTTCTACAGAATGGAGTACTACTCTGCCATAAAAAATGATAAGTTTGAATCATTTCTACTTAAATGGACATACCTTGAGGATACCGTCATAAGTGAAATAAATAGGTCACAGATAGGTACATATCGCATCTTTTCTCTGGTATGAGAAAATAAAGATTTAAATGAGTCTTAGAATTGAATATTGTATATTATGAAACAGAAAATGTTCAAAGTAAAATAGGGTGAAGGGGGAAAAATAATGAGATTATAACAAAAAAGTAAGGAAACAAATTTTATGTATATGGGGGGGCGGTAGGGTGGGTAGGGCTATGGGAAAAATGAGAATTAAGTTGTTGGTTATACTGGTACAAATCCCCATTATGGAGTGCAATCATGATGCATATATGTAATATACCAATAAG
>PVIR01041276.1:0-12832 GCA_004026965.1 Petromus typicus
GTCTCCCTGTTTGGGGCATGAATGGCAGGTTACTAGTATACGGATTCCTGATTTCAGTGGCTCTAAAGTGGGAAGGATTGGTACTTTTAACAAAGTAGAATGGAATATCTTTCTTTCTCTTTCCTTCTTTCTTCTTTCCTTCCTTCCATCCTCCCTCCTTCCCTCCTCTTCGTACCAAAGCTTGAACTCACAAACTTGTACTTGCAAGGCAGGCAGCAGCTAAATCTCCAGCCCTAGACTGTAATTTCAAATAGAATCCTCATCACAAAGTATATGCACACAAACATGTGCATTTGAGAATCTCTATAAACTGAAGTGTTTTTTTAAAGAAAGGAATCTGTCAGATGTTTCCCATTAAAGACTCTTGTTCTGGACACAACTGCTGTGTTACTCACCAACAGGGACAACAAGCAACAAGTTCCTGGAGCCCTGATCACTTCACTCCCAAATTCTGTAACCCAGCCATCTGGCCATTTTGGTTTTTATTAATCCAACATCAAGAACCTGAGAGAAAATCAGGTTTTTTTCCCCTTCAAATCAGCTTTTTCAAAGTATGACATAATATCCCTTGTCTGTAAAACTCGTTGATTATGTATACAATTTGATGAGTTTAGCAGATAGATATGTGCATTGTATAAGCATCACCCCTGTCAAGCTGTTTCTTCCCCACTGTCTTCTGCAGAAAGTTCTGGGAGTCTTTGCCTTCCCAGTGCCCTCCCTAGCAACGAAGCATTTAAGCAACTTCTGACTTTCTTCCTCTCCTTGGAATTTTGGCCTCTTTAGGATTCCGTATAAATGGAATCACATGGCCTGGACTCTTTGTGTCTGCATTCTTTCAGGGAGCACAATGCTTTGGGGATTTATTTGTATTTATAAACAGGGATCTGTGTTTGATGGCTCTTTAATGCTAAATCGTGTTCTGTTGTGTGAATATATACTTCCTGTATCCACAGTTAGATTGTGTCACTCTTTTGCCTATAACAAATAAAATGGCATGAATTTCCATGTTCAGTTTTTTGTGTGTGCTCATGTGTTTACTCAGATAAATATGCTCAAGTGATATTGTTGGGTCATACAGTTAATGTATGTTTGGTTTTTTTTTTTCTCTCTTTTTACAAAATCTGCTAGTTTTCCAAAGTGACTGTACTATTTACACTAATTTGCATTCCCATCTGCAATGTATGAGAGTTCCAATGTTCTTCATTGTTGCCAATATTCAGGAATGTCTGTTTCAAACAAAAATTTAGACTTTGAGTGTATAGTAGTAATGCATGATAGTTACTGAGCATCACTTTATGTACTTATTTTAAACTCATATATTTTATTTTGCAAAACATCTATTTCCTCCATCCACTTTTAAGTGGATTTTTTTCTTTGTCTTTTCATTGATCTGTAAGAATTCCTTAAAAAAAAATATGTATTACTGGGGATGGAGCCCAGACCTCTGCTCTAAACTCATACCGAGGGCTCCTTTGTAAAAATGTAGAGACAGGACCTTTCTAGGTCACTAAATTCCCCAGGCTGGCCTTGAAGTGTCAGTCCCCTGCCTGCCTCTCAGAGCACCATGATAACAGACACGCACTGCCACCAGACCCATCCTCAGTTCTGCAGAGATCCCAAGTACAAATTCCGTGTCAGATATGTCTCCTCCTTGTCTTTGTCTGCCGTTTTCAGCTTCCTGAATGTTTTTGAAGAGCAAAAGTTTTTCATTTAAATAAAGTCCAATTTACCATTTGTGTGTGTGTGTGTTTCATTGTGTTGGTTTGTATTTTGAGTCCTAAGAAATCTTTGCCTAATACAACATCTCTCCGCTTTGAGACGTTTTAGCCCTTAGGCAGGCAACTCACTTTTGGGGAGGCACTTCTGTCTCACTTAGAAGCTATCGATCTTTCAATAAACTCTTTGTGCTCTTCCCCTCCATTGTTCCTACAACTTTTTTGATTTTAGAAAACATGAACTCACATTTCAGATGTCCAGTGGATTTTGGAGTTATATCAATTTCCCCTACCTCAACAGTCTCAGTTTCAGTCTTCTGAAACATAAGCATCATCCAACCATCTATCTATCTATTATTTTTACCATTTCTTAGGTCTCTTTGATTTTTTTTTTGTGGCAATGTTCTGTAGTTTTCAGTGAACAATACTTGTGCATATTTTATCTAGTTTATACTAGAGTGCTTCATGCTTTTTGATACTATTGTAACCATATTATATTCTTATTTTATGATGATTTTTGTCATTTTCACTACTAGTATAAAGAAACAAAATTTATTTTATATGTTAGGCATGTGTCTTGTGGCCTTGCTGAGTTATTATTTCTGCTAGTTTTAAAATAAAATTGTGGGTTTTCTAGGTAGTTAATCATGACATTTGTGAATTACGGACAGTTTTAAGGTGAGCGCAGTGGTACATGCCTATAATCCCACCTTCTTAGGAAGATGAATGAGGTAGGAGGATTGTGAGTTCAAGACCAACCTGGGCAACTTCATGAACTTCTGTATCAAAACAGAAAGGAAAGAGGCACTGGAAGTGAAGCTCTGTGGTAGAGTCCTCTGGGGTTCCATCCATGGTATTGAAAGGGAAAAAGACAGTTTTACTGTCTTTCAAGAGCTTTTTAAAAATTATTGGTCAGGAACTTTAGTGTGAAACTAAATAGAAATGCTAATAGTCTTACCTAATTCCAGACATCAGGGGAAAAGCTTTTAGTCTCTCCTTATTACAGGCATATTCTACTTCATGTGAGAGTTTCCAAAGAAGTCCATTTCATCTATATTGTCAAAATTATTAGAAGAAAGTTTTCAAATGTATTTACTTATGCTTCTAATGCTTGAATATTCTGTCACGATTTTGACTTTGGTCATTTATGTCTTCTATTTCATTAGTTTCACTAGAGGTCTGTCTCAAAGTTTTCATTAATTTTCATCATTGTTTTATTGTTTCTTAGTTTATTGCTTCCAACTTACTTTGAACTTAAATTGCTATTCCTATGTTCTGAAGGTTGTATCCGAGAGAAATCTCAATGTTAAATCCATTGACAAAGGAAATAGGGAAAATTATAAACTGGTTTAGACTTTGTAAGAGTTGGAGGTGGAACAAAAATAGATTATATCCAGATCTGTAAATCATCCTCCCCAAGAAGTACACTTCTTTCCCCTTACTTAGCTATTCTACCACTTCTTCATTTTTAAGTCATTCTTCAATCAGAGGAATGCAAAATGGTAACTGTTACAGCCTGATTTTGATTTTAGAAAATGTGCCTGAATTCAACTCATTGCAAATGGACTCTGGAGAAGATAATGGCAGAAACAATCTTGTTTGTTTACTCAGTCACATCAATTTCCTCTTGGGCACAAAAGAATAGTACATTTCCTAGCCCAGCTCTGCTGAGGTGGCCTTATGTTACTCTTGTGGTCAGTGGAATGTCAGGAGCAACAATGTATAAAGACCTGGCACCTGTAATCTCCGGCAGATCCTCCGCCCTTCCCTGTTCACTGAAGGAGGCAGAGCCCAGAGCACATGCTCACCACATCCCAGGAAATGAGCAGGAAAGAAACCTCTATGGCAACAAGCTCCTGAAATGCAAATGTTTGTATCACAGCTGGAACTTTACTCTCTTTAGCTAACACCTGGCCCAAACAACACATAATCAAGGACCAATACTAAGCATCTCATTACATGTTTGTTAAACCACAAAAGAACTCTGTTGTTAAAAATATGTGGATCAAGTACCTTGAAAACAGTTATCAGTGTAATTATATTTATTACGTTACTTTATGGAGAAAAGTAACAACAGGGAGAAGCGAAGTAATGTAATTATTTTAAAATCCTCCTACTATCTACTCTGCTGATTTGACTTTTTGGGTACAATGAAATCAATAATAATCTCAAAAAGTGTTAAACTCAAATGTAAGAGAAGGTGTTTTTTTTCCTCCCCAAAGGAATGAACTAGAAAATCCTCAGTGAGAAATTTAGGACAAAAATTCAAAACCAGCCAGTATATTAGACTCATTCCAGTGCAGGTGTGAGGAGAGTGGGTGATATTCTGATGATAATTTGCTCTGTGTGGGAACTAAGTAAGGGTGGGGGGGTGAAGAGAAAAAGATGCAGATTTGTGGAATTGAGCTGAAACAGAACTAAAAGGCACTAGAAATCACTTCCCTCACATTCTTTATTTTACAGATGAGAAAACTCTTCAAGACTCTTGGCACAGGTGGTGAAACAAATGTTTGGTGAAATCATCATAATATTTATCTTTAAAACTTCCCAACTGGACGTAGCTCACAGTCTAGCCTACTTTGCAGAACTGATCGTCTTCTGAGCGGAGTCCCCTCTGCCACTCACACATTTGGGGAACAGGATGCTGAGGCCATGAGACTCCTAAAGTGAGGGGACTTGTACAGGGTGCCAAGCTGAAGCCACTGGGCTCTGTCCAGTCACATGACTCTAACCTCTGGCTCCATTTGCCAAGTGAGTGACAAAGAATTTGCTTGAACATTAGGATTCATTGAGCAGCTTTTATTTATTTTTCTTACTACAGGTTTTTTTTGTTGTTGTTGTTTTGTTTTGTTTTTTGACAAGGTCTCACTTTGTAGTTCGGGCTGGTCCTGGACTCAGCCTCAACTCAGCAGTCCTCTTGCCTCTGCCTCTTGAGTGCTGGGATTACAGGCATGAGCCACCACGCCCACGGCATTGTTGTATGTGGTTACTGGAATCAAAGTCAGGACCTTGTGTTTATATGGCAGGAGCTGGAACCACTGAGCTAAATCTCTAACCCCTTCCTAAAGTTTTTGAGACAAAGTCTTGCCATGTTGCTCAGGCTGGCCTTGAACTTGCAACCCTCCTGTCTTGGGCTCCAAAGTGGCTGAGATTACAGGTCTATTTCATTTGACACAGTGCATTTTTTTATTTTTTAAAATACATTATTTCTTTGCCTAGCACTACCCCAAACATGATGTGGGCTACCTGTCTTCTTATGTAAGGACATAAGGGACTATCTTCTTATGTAAGATATAATGTTTACAAACATATTATGTAATGTTTAGAAACAAAAATTGAAAAGAAATTCGATTTATTTGAAAATTTAAACTATATTCATACATTGCTGAATTTTTTTCAGGTAAAAGTATTGGCAAAGGAAGTATTAAAAACTTTTTTTTAACAATTTTACTATCAATCTGTAGAATTTGCATCTCGATCTGTTTTGATAAGTTGAACCTGACCATATATTAAGTTACTAAGGAATTTTTAAAACTGTTAACATTGAGAAAAAACGACTATTTAATGTCCTAAATATTGTCACCTAAGTGCCATTTAAATGTTAACAGTAGAAATTACAAAATCTGGATGTAGTGGTGCACACCTATAAACTCAGCACTCAGGGTGGCTGAGTCAGGAGGGCCACAAGTCTGAGCCCAGACTGAGCAACTTAGTGACTTAGAAACACCTTTTCTCAAAATATAATTTGGCCTCAACCTCCAGCATCATAAAAAGAAATAAATAGATAAGTAAACAGACTAATTTTTAAGTCATCTTATTAATATATATACTTATACATATATATATGAGATTTTGAAATTGTTTAACAGAGAGATGGTGATACAGAACTAACACAGCTTTGCCATGAGGGTCCCTTCTCCTGGAATTATCTTTTCTGTTTGTGGTTTGTGATGGGAAACATATGTCTCATACCAGCCATACTAATTTCCACTGCAGGTGCTGCTACAGTGCGGTGCTTCTAGTAAATCATTAATTCCAGAAGTCTGTTCAGGACAAGAACATTTTCCTTGTCTCTTTGACCACCTGTTTTGTTTTTCCAAGCTTAACTGTTATCCCTAAAGAATAGTTCTTCTGGGGCCAGGGATTTAGCTCAGTGGTTCCGGAGCCTGTCTTGCAAAGCCCAAGGGCCTGGGTTCGATTCCCTGGTTACCACATAACAATATGGGCATGGAGACTCACGCCCAGCAGCAATCAGTACCACATACCACAGGGCAGGGCGTGGTGGCTCACGCCTGTAATCCCAGCACTCGGGAGGCAGAGGCAGGAGGATTGCTGTGATGTGAGTTTGAGGCCAGCCTAAACCACAAAGTGAGACCCTGTCTCAAAAAAAAAAAAAAAATCTGTTGTGTTTCAGGGATCTATGTAGATGTAAGTCTGTCCAGTGAACACAGGCAAAGCCAGTACAATTTTACAACTTTCTTCTTTCCTCCTGTGCTTTGTACTCTCCTCCCCTCTCCGCTCCTCTCCTTTCCTCCTATCTCTCTCTGTCTGTCTGTCTGTCTCTCTCTCTCTTGCATCAGTGTCCTTTTTCTCCATATTCTGTTTATAGGCTGCCCTTTGCCCTGGTTCCCTCTCCCCCCATGCCCCAGCCCCTCAGCTTCGCTCCCAGGTCACAGCTGGCTCCTGTCCTTAGCCAAGTTCCTGGTGGCAGTGACACTCAGGACTGAGGTCTCCTCAGTGCCTAGAGGCGGCCCGGGCTGCACAGCTCAGCCTGGGTGGGTTTCAGGAGTTACTGTGCATGTTGTTTAGCAGCTGAGCAAGAGTTGGTTATCATAACTTTTTTTTCTTAGCGAAACGTAAGTAAATGAGAAAGAATGTCATGTTTATTTTATTTCAGTTTTCTTGAGGCAGGAACTTGCTTTGAAGCCCATCCTTTCCTCAAACTCCTGGTGATTCATCTAAGGAGTCTCAGGAAAATTTGGCGGAAGTTGTACAGTCCAAATCCGTGGCTGTTTTCATATAGGTAAGATAAGTTTAAGGCAAAAGTCTGAAAAAAGTTTCATCCATCTAACACCATTTTTCCAATAATACTGAGTCACAACACATGTTCTCAAGCGTCACATTGTAGCAAGAACGCAGGAGACCAAAGTCCCGCTCCTTTTCCCTGTGAAATCCATGGCAGAGCACGGATGTGGAAACCCTGTCTTTAGCTCTAACCTCAGGGAGGAAGCCCCGTGCAGTTTCTGGAATAAGTCATCACACAGGTTCTCCTGTGACAGAGAAAGAGTCGAGGTCTTGTGAATCTGCCACCTCATTTTAGCAACCTTTTGTTTTTATTTTGGCAGTACTGGGCCTTTGTACTGCGCTATAGCCTTTTTTCTGTTTTTACGTTTTAAATTAGCTTACTAACTGGCTAAATTGTCCATTCCAGCCTCAGATTTGCAGTCCTCCTGCCTCAGCTTCCCAGAATGTTGGGATTACAGAAATGCACCACCACTCCTGGCCTTAACAACTTTTTATAGACAAATGCTACATCAGGAAGGAGCCAGTGTATGAGATACAGGCTGAGCGCCTCATTAGTGTGTTGGTTTTGCTGACTTCTGGCTAAGAGCAGCCAGATGGCTCCTCCTTCAGAGCTTAGACTGAAGCCTGGGGTTCCTGACCGCCATGCATTCACCGTGACAACTGCGCCATGAAGCCTTCGTGGCACCCAGGGCCACACTTGGCTCCCAAGGCCTCGCACACGGTCATGGTGGTCTGGATCCCACAGGACAGAATGGAATTCCCAGTGCTCTTCCAGCAGTGGTACGGGTCCCGGGAGGCAGTGATCTCCCCACCCCCACCACACAGCGCCTCACAGGCAGTGATCTCCCCACCCCCACCACACAGCGCCTCACAGGCAGTGATCTCCCCACCCCCACCACACAGCGCCTCCACAGGCCCCTCTGCCATTCAGGGTTGCAGTCTCATGGCCCTCTTCTCAGAATGCCCAGGAACAAACAATACATTAAAATATGAACAGTGGCCCAGTGTGGCAGTGCGCGCCTGTAATCCCAGCACCTGGGAGGCTGAGGCAGGAGGACCGCTGTGAGTTTGGGGCCAATGTGGGTGACATAGTGATTTCATAACCAGCCTGAACTACACAGCTAGACTGACTCAAAGGAAAAAAATATGAACAGAGTACAGTAGTAATAATAAATGAAGTTCTTATTTTGGGGTCTTGGATTCAGTAAAGAAAAATCACTTGAGAAACAAACATAAAAAAGCACTATAAATATTCAACATGGGTATAAATATATACTTGAAAATCTTTTCATTACTAATATAGGAATTATCCTTCTAAATATATTACAATATATAATAATAATCTGTTGCCCAAACTGAATGATGTTTCGGGGCATAAGAATGAATTTGATGGATGCGAACATTTCTGTGTGTCTCTACTTACTACCATTCTTACTGCCATGGAAACCTACTAAAATGGGCTTGTTTAATTAGTTTCCTAAGCTTGTAAGTAAATGAAACCTGTATTAATAGACTCACAGTGTTTAGTATTCATACTAACGTTATTAGCAGCAATGGTAAAGTCTTTATAGCCAGAACAGAACAATTCATTTTCTGTCAATAGTAATGATCCTCTCTCTGAATTAGGAAGAGTGTTTTCATTTAAAAAATAAATAAGTTATTTGTGTTATCAGATAATTGGAAGACTGAGGCAGGAGGATCTCTTGAGCCCAGGCACTATATTTTTTATTTTATTTTATTTTATTTATTTACTTTTAATTTTTTCAGACAGGGTCTCTCTTTCTTGTACAAACTGGCTCTGAACTCATTCTGTAGCCCCAGCTAGCCTCAAACTTGACGCAATCCTCCTGCCTCTGCCTCCTGAGTGCTAGGATTACAGGTGCTAGGATTATAGGGTTACATGCCCTGCAAGTCCAGGTATTCTAGACTAGCCTGAGCAACATAGCAAGACCTGTCTGGGGAGAGAGAGTGAGACATACAGAAAGAAGAGAGACAGAGAGAGAGAGAGGTACAGCTATTTTTCCTTTTGTTCTTCTCTTGGCCTGATCTTAATCAATATAATATGCTCAAGCAGAAAAGAAAATTAATATAGTGAGAACTGAAGTTTCCCAATGGAAAAAAAAAAAAAAAGGATTTTTTGATGGTTGAAAACCTCAGTCAGCAGGGCTGAGCCTGTTAGCTTCCCAGTGCTGAAAGAAGAGTAAGGCAACTCCCAGGCGAGCAGAGGGGGAAGAATTCAGCTCACCATCCACCAGGAGCTAGTTACAAACACAGCACAAGGAGTTGCTGTGAAAATGTGTAGGTCTCCAGCATCTTGTCAGTGCCTCATCTCTACCCAGTGCGAATATAGCTGACATTAAAAACAGCCACTCAGCATGCAGATGCAGCGTCCAACAAGCCCCCAGCACCCTCCCCTCTGCCTAGTCTTGTTCTTTTCTTCCTGCCACCTGCCATGACCTCTCGAGGGTCCAGCAAGTCCAGTAACTGAACTGTATTGTGCGATTAAAAGGTGAGAGATCTTCTAGTCAGGCATCCTGCAGTCTAGCAGGTAAGGGACTTCACAGGTGAGGAAACACAGCCTGCAGAGTGGCTGGCCAAACTCAGGTGCTGGACTCCATCTGGCCAAGGATGAGTCACATGGGCTGGGCTGGGATTCCTGCTTACATGGAGACTACAGATGCCATCAGCTGTCCCGGCTTCTACTACATTAAGCCTGTTGGGTCTTCTACAACAGACTCAGCAGATGATGTCACTGTCAGCAATCGAACAGTCCTCACACTGAGCTTTTCTTTAGATGGCCACTCAGCCCAGGACTTATGTACAGCCTGAACCAGCCAAAGGGGTGAAGAGAGATACATTTGGCTTCAATATTTTTCTTCCTGTAAATAATTTGTGCATTCACATTGCAGCTCCCAAAGACCGAGGCTTTTAGCCATGTTTTATGCTCTGTAGCATTCCTTGTGCCCTTACTCCCTGTATATTATATCAGTCTAGATCGATCCCGGAAGTCATCCTACTTCTCTCACAGGACCTGTATGGTACTTAATGATGTACCCACTCCTGGGTTATACATCTGCGATTTAGAAAGATCTTTCAGTCTCTCAAGTCTTTTTAATTTCAGAGTAGGGTAGTTCTGAGCAGGACCTTGTTATGCAGTTCATGCTGGCTTTGAGCACTTTGTGTGTCCCAGGGTGGCCTCGAACTCACAGTCCTCCTGCCTTAGCCACTCAAGTTGTGGGGTGCCAGGCAAGTGACACCTCCATGTACTTTCCCCTGTCCTGAAATTTCAAGGCCTGTGGCAGGTAAGTGGAAGAATGCTCTGACCGAGGAACCAGAGTCTGCCCTGTGAGGTACCAAGTGCCAACACATCAGATAGTTTACATTCAGTTTCTAGGGAACTGCCTGCTGGAATGGAGGCCACATCGGGCCAGATATCCTTTCAGACAGCTTCAGCCCTGGGATGCTGTAGGATCTAGATCAGTGGCCCCAGAAAGCAGCCATCTTATGAGATGCTGGAAGGGTTTGGGTTGGTTAATTTTATGAAGGATGGCAGAACATCCATGAGTGTTATTTCTGGCTGTGTCTGTCCAGAAGAAGTGTCTGTGTTTGAACTGGTAGACTGAATAATGATCACCTTTCCTGATGTGGGAGGACACCATCCAACCCTCCGAGTGCCTAAACACAACTAAGAATTGGAATAAGCAGGCATTGGTACTGTAGCCCATAACCCTGGCTACTTGGGTGGTGAGGCAGGACACTGGTGAGTTGAAGGCCAGCTTGGGTGACTTGGTGATAACTTCTCAAGGAAAACAATAAGATGGAGAAAGGGTGAGTTCCATCTCTGACCTGGGCCAGCCATCTTCTCCTGCCATTGGATACTGGCACTCCTAGGTCTTGGGTCTCCCAGCTCAGAGTAGAACTACTGAGAGAAAACTTCCCCTGGCTTAAAGAAAATGAGTTAACGGGACCTTTTCCCTTTCATAATAAATGCGTTAACTGCTAATTTTTATAATCGCCCCACACACACCTTGTTTAGTGTACAACCTCTCTTATTGGTCTCCTATATTTCTGGAGAACCCTGGTGCACATATAGTTTATTGTTAGGCTGGTGCAGTGCTCATCCTGTCATCCATAATACTGGGATTATCAGCCAGAATGGAAGACTCAAAAGCTCTTGGTATAGGGAGCCCAAGAGCTGATCAAACAAGGTGACCTGAGGATCCATTCCTCTTGATGGACATTTCCATATATTTCTTCATCTTCCCAACCCCCTCTCACAGCTCATCTTCTCTGGCCTAGCCCAGCCCTTCTGAAATCATGATTGTTTTTTCTTTCTCAGAGGGCTGTAATCATTGAAGAAAATGCTTCTCCTAACTCTGCTGATATTCCAAATTACATCCTTCTCCTCACTTTATACACCATGAAGAGAAATAGCTGAGCCACTTATATTAAGTGGTCATTACGTGTTAGGCACTGGGCTACTCAATTAAAATAGATGGTTTCATTTATTTCTCATAGCACTCATATGTTACAGACACTAATTTAATATATGAAGGAATAAGGCTGGATTGATTAATTTTTTCTCAAGGACACACAGTCAGCACTGAAGTCTGGATCCTCAGCGCATAGCCACTAAGCCCTTCATCTTTATTACCTTGATCCCAGCAATTTTATCTGAGTCTGCAGTGTTGAAACTGCTCACCTGCACATTCTGCACCCTGCTTGGCCTTGTCTTTGTTTCCTTCTAGATGAGGCCATGTGGATCCTTTTTATGCTGTAAACGTCTTCCATCTGTACAGTTTTGGTCTTCTCATCTTCATCATCATCATTATTAATTTCTTCCCTTCCTTTTATGGCCATGATGTTCTCACCCTTTTCACATTTTTAATTACAAAATCAATGCAGGTGTTTCGACTCATTTGTGAACTTCAGTTTTTATATAGCATTGAGGTTTATATCTCCTCCCACACATCTGTATGCACGTAGGTGGGGCTTTGGGAAAATGACTGGATGGTGGGCCTCTTACTCTTGAAATGCAATAATCCACCATTCTACTGTACATAGAGAGACTTATCTGTCTTTCCTCTGGCCCACTACTTCCTAAGAACCAGAAGCAAAATGGAAAATGCATTAACTCAGAGAAGGACAAGGCTAATTGGATCTGGTCTAACTAACCCACTACAGTTGCTCACATGACCCCAGTGTGGTGCACCATATGGAAAATATACACCTGACACGACATTCATTTTAGTCATCTACGTGGTGTTAAAATTCATTGAGCCTTAGAATTATGGTAAGAGAAGTGCTTTTTAAAAAACTTGAGTCACGGCCTTACTATATAGTCCTGGTTAGCCTTGAACTCACAATTCTCCTTGTTCATCCATCCAAATGCTGAGATTACAGGTGTGAACCACGATGCCCAGCAGGATACAAATTATTTGAAGATTAAATGAGGGGATAGAAATACATTAAAGCTCTAAAACTTTAAGGACATCTAGTTACTTTTTTTAAAATATGAAATTCAGTAGGAAAAGTACAATCAAATATTCTAAAGTGTTACACTGTTTTTGGAAGGGGACTGCTGGAAATGTTACACTGCTACAGCTGCTACACCACTTGAGTTTCCTTGGGTCATGTACAAAGACGGCTAAAAAGCTCTCAGTCAGTCAGTGTGCATCAGATAACTGATTTACATAGCTCAGACGGATGAAACAAGGGTGTGTCCCCCAGCGTTCTGGACAACCACTATCCCTCTCTGTTTTAATCCTTCCAGCAAACATTTTCCAGCAAACATCTTTCCTTGTTAAAAAGAACCCCCCAACTTTCATTATTATTTCAAGACTGTGCTTTTCCTCTGAGGCTTCATAAAGGATTAAAGAAGGAGCGAACATGTTTGAAAAGGGAAGATGAGACCAAAGAGACAATCAGAACCACATTGTGATTTAGAGTCTATTTTGGAGTCTGCAACTTGTATGTTTTTGTAATTTAGAGCGTTATGTGAATTCTATCATGAGAGAAATTCCAAGGGAAACAGGAATTTCTCCTCATTAAAGTTGTTTTACTTTATGGGTTGCATTTATATGGGAACAAAA
>PVIR01041277.1:0-12845 GCA_004026965.1 Petromus typicus
AAGGAAAATCTGTGGATTAGTGTTTTGTTTCTAAAGTGTATAATTTTTTGCTGTTATTCCTGCAAGTATTTTCTTTGTTTGGTCCCCTTTCTTTCACACGCATTGACCAGCTCGATGGTGAGGACTTGTAGGTGTTCCTGGAGTACCATTTACTCAAAGAGTTTTTGCTCCTTTTTCTTATTTTGCTTTTATTTCTTTATTATACCTCAGTTAGATGTGTTTACATGGCTCTGTTTCTGGGCTCTCTTTCCTATTCTATTCATGTATTTTATGCAGGTGTTCTCAACTTTCTGTGGGTTTCACTGTCTTACTGT
The DNA here is from genome assembly GCA_004026965.1 of Petromus typicus. Taxonomy (NCBI): domain Eukaryota; kingdom Metazoa; phylum Chordata; class Mammalia; order Rodentia; family Petromuridae; genus Petromus; species Petromus typicus. Next base: position 315 of record PVIR01041277.1, read on the forward strand.
TCCTCTATAGACTACTGGGATACAGTATTGTCTTTCCCAAAGGCTACTTGCGTCCAAACTGTGCATCCAGATGCTACATTGCCAGGGTTTATATACTGCCAGAGACATAGGCTCAAGCATTAAATTAAGGTAGGAAAAAACTCAACAAGGTCTCAAGTAGCTTGTCCTGTAGGGGGGTCAGTTGTTACCTTCCACAGTGTACAGAGACAGTGGCCTTTTGATCTTGTTGAGCCTAAAGTCACAGTTTTAGCTGTAGTCAGTTTAGTCATAGTTATTTAGCCCTGGAGGCTCTTGGTCCTGGTCCTGTTGTCCCATTGCATCAGTCCGAACTGCCACTATCTCAGGACTAACAGGCTTGATGCCACCGGTATCATCTTGCTAAACGGTAAACATTTACCTCAAGAACATTTACCTAATGAGTTCAATTTTCCAACCACAATAGTGATTTGCTATTGTGTTTCCCATGGAACCTTTGCTATTACCAAGACACAGTACATGTGTATCCCTGATATTATACACCTCAGGTCACACGTGGAAACCCAAATAATACCTCATCTAATTCTATCCTTTCTGCAGATGAGAAGTCATTGAGTTGGTTCTTGCTGTTCCTGGTGGAAAATATCGGTTGCTAGTCTTACTTGCATAATTGTTCTCTGCCTCTTTCTGTGCCTATGTGTCTACTGTGCAGTGGATTCTGTTTACAAGCTGGACCAATGGGTCTTCAAGTGACCCATCTGTCCACATAATCCTAAAGCCTCCACACAGGCACAGGGCACAACACAGAAGAGGAGGAGGATGCATGACATTTGAAAAGCTGGTTCTGAGGGGCAGAATCTATGGATCCAGTGTGATGTGAAAGAAGCCATTTTTAGTCAGACCTGCCATGACTGTCTCAGATGAGCCCCAGGTGGCTTTTCCTGCATTGCTGTCCACCGAACTACACATAGGAAACCCTTAGAGTCATATGTGCAGCTTTATACCAGGTCCGGACAACAGGAATGAGCCTAATGGCTCGGTGGTAAGTCAGTTACATTCCCACAAGGCTGAAGTCCCTTTTGTGCTAACCTGTAGATGCACATTGTTGTGGAGAGTGAATTCATCTTCCTGCCACCCAAGACCATGTCCCTATCAGCACATCCCCCAGTAAATTTCACTCTGTACTGTACAGTCTAGAAAAAGAAAGCCCTAGGATAACTCAGCTGGAAAGAAGCATTGGGTAGATGGGGAAAGAATAACTGGAGCTGCAAGGGTTGAAAACAATGAGAACTAAATCCAGAACATAGTTAGAGGTATGGCCTTGAGACAAAAAACCCCCAGCACTTCTTGTGCAGCACGGCAGCAGGAGAAAAGGACGACTTGTTTGTATGTGCACTTGTTCAGTTCCAGAAAGATGATGGCATTGCCATTGGATAGCTTTAGCTCCCCTTGCATAACAGAAGACAAGGTCTTTTTCACAAAACAAGACTTTGCCTTTTCTGTATTCTGGTTCTATTGTAACAATCTCCAGTAAGGCGAAGGATGACTCAGGACCTACTTCTTGGAGGAGAAAGTTATATATTAGATAAAAACATCTGACCTTCAATGTCAAAATATTTTTCCCAGCGCTGACAAAGGATCATTTTATATGTATTGCAATGTTAGTGTAACCAATAGTACAATTCAAGGTGAAAAGCACTAAAAAGGACAAATAGTAATATTTCACATCAATAAAACAATAAAGAAGTGGTGAATTTTTGTATATCAAAGTTCTAACAAAGTATATCAGACTTATAAGATGATGAAATGAAACTCTATAAGATCAGTTTTCTCCTTCAATGTCTCATTAAATGAGCAATAAATGATCACCACACATGCACGCACACATGCACACACGCTCACACACGCGCGTGCGCGCACACACACAGACACACACACACAGAGCAGAATAGATCAGTAGCCAAGAAAAGAATCAGAAGACTCTGGAGCAAAGAGAGAGGTTCAGCCTAGCTCAGAAATTACTCCCCGCCTCACTACCCAGTAGTCTCACAGATGAATTAACAAAGCCCTGGAGATTCTTAGTGGCGTTGTCAAACCTTGAGTTATCCAAACTAAATGGGAATTCTTTCTTAAAATCTCTTCCGACTATGTAGAAGTATATACAACTCCCAGAGAAGAATGGAGAGGTAAAAGAAAGGAAGAAAGAAAGGCTGTCAAACAAAACAAAAACTTCGTAATTACACAACGAAATGGGAAAATGAACCAAAGAGGGGGGAAGGCAAGTGAACAATAAATACTTTGAAAAGATTATTTCAAAGCCTATTGACCAAATGCTATGAGAAACATAACTGTAGTGGGAAAAAAAACAAAAAACACCACCATAAATTTATTGACCTTGCTATAGCAAAGGAGAACATTCTCCAAAGGAGCAAAAAGTCCTCAGCAATATCAAATTGGAAGCATTTTCTCCTAGGATTTGGTTTGTGCCAGATTATTCTGAGAGTTAAATAAGTGAAGTGGGGCCAAACACAGGGGTGGACATCTGCAATCCCATCTGCTCAGCAGGCTGAAAAAAGGGAATTGAAAGTTTGAGGCTAGCCTGAGGAACTTATCAAGACCTGCCTCAAAATAAAATTTTATTTAAAGCCTAGGGATGCAGGTCATTGGCTGAGCATGTTCCTGATATGCACAAGGCCCTAGGTTTAGTCATCAGTATCTCAAAAAACAGAAAAGTTTAAAAAGTAGGATTTAGTTGAGGATGAAGAGTTGCCAATCAGATGGGGGAATTCAGTGGTCCAGTATTTCGGTAACTTTAATCCAGGAAGGAGGATTAAAAAGTTGTCACTGTAGAAGAGCAGCTGTCACTTGGGTTACTCAGAAATAGAGGATGTTCTATGATTTTTATGGTGTCACTGTGGGCTTTTTGTTTTACAGTACAGAGGCTCAAACCCAAGGCCTTCCTCATGCTAAGAAAGCACTGTTCAATTTGGGATATCAGGGATAAGAAAAATGCTACCTTTTTTATTTGCTTCTTTGTCCTGTTTGATACAATAAGAAGAACAAACATCAAGGTATTTTGAAATGTTTATTTGAGCCAATAAAATGGATAATATATTGGCCCACACAAAGAACCATAAGGATGTATTCATTTGAGATGGTCAATTGTAATGCAACATGCATAGTATGATGCCATTTATGTAAAATTGTGTTTGCACGCATGGGTGTGGACCACCGATTTGGAAATGTTGAAAAGACGTCACAAGTGATGGGGGGGTTCCATATTCTACTTTTTAACTACTCTCACTTGTTTTAATTTTCTCCAATGGGGATGTATCATCCTCAAACATAAGGCATTAAAAATATTTTTTACAGTCTTTGATGTTCCGGCAAGTCAGAAGCTAGGATGGAGGCAGGCAGAAAAGAAAACAATTTAAACAAAGTTATGTTAGCTGAGACCACGTCCACCAAACCATCCAGCAGAAGAGTCAGGAGTGTCCTAAAGAGGGAGACTGCAGGGGGAAGGTGGCAGGCAGGACAAGGTGTTCCCAGGACAGAGCAGAAACCTGAGCTGGCTAGTGTTAACATAAACAAAGCCGGAGCAGGCCGGTATGGTGGGATGAGACTTTATTAGTTGCCGAAAAATACTTAAAAGTTATAAGACTAATAAGATGTTCTTAAGGAAATACACTATTTAGAGAAAGGGAGGGAAGGGGAAGTGGATTTTAAAAAAGAACTAAGGTGTTATATACATGAATCAACTCCCTATGAGGAATATAAACATTATAGACTAGAAATATGTACTAATAAAAATTGAAAAAAGAATATAGACTGTCTTGAGAGGAAGAGGATTTCTAGAGACAGTGGTAATTATTGGGGGAAAATAAAGCTGTTTCATATCTATGATTCATAAATTGAAACTTCTCAAACTGACTATATACTTATAATTTATAAGTAATTCCTGGTTTATTATTGATCTTTGCCTTAAACTATAGGTACTCTACTGTTAGGGTAATGGACCAAGTCTATATTGTTCATTATTATAGCCCTTGAGTGTAGCACAACTATTTAGCAATAAGTTATTGAATAAATGCATTATTTGCTCAATATATCATTATTTATATCTAAATATATATTTATGCAATCTAGAAAATATAGTTATAAAGTGACATTTGCCTACTGTTTTAGAACCTTATAGTACGAGATGGAACTGAATGTTTGTATTGAAGTCTTAATTCACAATATGATGGTCTTTGGCAATCAGGTCTTTGGGAGGTAATTACGGTTTAATTAAGACTCGAGGCAAGAGTCTTAAGTATGAGATTAGTGGCTTTATAAGACAAAAGAGGAAGAGATCTTTCTCTTTCTTTGTGCACAGAAGGGCCCTATGAGGTGATAGGTAGGGATAATTAGTCACCTACAACCCCGAGAAAATAGTTATCAGAAACAGATTCAAAGAGCAACTTTATCTTGAACCTCCTGGCCTCTGGAACTGTATGGAATATATTTCTGTCGTTTGGGCCAGTCTCTAGTATTTTGAGAAGACACCTAGAGCTAAGATGTAGTGTTATTAGAAGAGGACAGAACTACATACTTTTTAAAAGATTGCTTTGGCTGAGTGCATAGAAAATAGTGTAAGAGGACAAGAGTAGATTCAGAAAGACTAGAAGGGATTTTTTCACAGTAAAGGTGATCATAATTTGGCTAGAATCACAGCAGTGGAAGCCAACAGAAGTGAATGTGTACAAGAAATATTGAGAGTAAAAAGATATGACTAGTTGATGAGGAAAAAGTAGTATTCAAGCACAATTCTCACTTGAGCAATGTTGGCTGGAGGTACCACTGACTGAAGAACAGCAGGCTTTTTTGAAGGCAAACATTTGAAGGGTGAATAGAGGTGAGCTCAGTTTTAGACAAATTCAATCTGAGATCCCTAGGGACTACGATGACCATCTGGATATGGACAACCTCAGCTTTAAGGATGGGGCGGGGCCAGAGATAAACATGTGGGCGTGTCACTGGGAGAAAAATGATTCCCGAGGTGGGGATGTTGGTTAGTGGTAGAGCATTTACCTCACAAGTGTGAGACACTGGGTTCAATTTCCATCACTGAAAAAAAATTCATTGAAGAATAGAAAAGGCAAGAAGTAGTACTTTTGAAGAAATACTAGGAAGTTAAGAAGTAGGAGTTAGAGCTGAGGAATAGCCCACTCGTAGACAGCATGGTTGGCATCCACTGAGTCTTGATTTCATCACGAGCACACACAAAAAAAAGAAGTGGAGAGTTAAACTACCTAATGACATTAGGCAAAGTTAACTTAATGAATCTCTTCACAATTCACTTATTAGAAACAGTGTCTGAAATCCGTTGGTCATAAACTCTTTGTCCACCAGGCCAGTGGCAATAAGTGTGGTTAACAGGATAACAACAGCAACATCAATATCACACAGGAACTTGTTAGAAATGCAAACTCTGGAGCCTCATTCCAAAAATTCAGTACCTCTGTCAGGAACTCTGATGTGCTGCACAGTTATCTGTGTTTTAATAACCCATCTGAGTGATTTTGATGCTCACTAAACTTTAAGAGCCACTGTACTCGACATGGCTTAGGATTGAACTCAGGACCTTGTGATTGCCAGGTAGGCACGTGCCACTGAGCTACATCCCCCGTCCCTAACCCTTGAAATTTATTCCGTTAGAAACAAATCCTTTTGACAAAGATAGTTTTTCTTTTGGCTCTGTTGCTATATCTAATAAAGTTGCTGGAGCCTAAATAGAAATATTTAGTCAATTACCCACATTTACTGTAAGACTAGAACTAATTATTCATGGCCTCTGCTATCCCAGAACTTTCCTTTGTGCACTTTTTCAGCTTCTCATCCAGCTACCACCTGGATATAACTCTTTACATACTTTAATAATATCACTTTTAGAAGTTAAACCTATAGCTATACTGACTGCACTGTTTCTCAAAGCCCCGTCCCACAGGAACGGGGTGCCACCAGTAGGCGTGGTCTCGAGGAGGTAGGCGGAGCCTAGATTGGAGGGCGGGGCCGGAGGGAAGGGCGGGGCCAGTGGGGTGATGGCCCCGGCTGTCGCTGCTGCCGCCGTCGCTGCTGCTGCTGTAGCAGGAGCTGAAGTCGCTGCTGCCAACGCCGCCGGGCTCTCCGGCAGTCTGCGCTCTGGCTGAGCCGGCGCCCGTCGTCATGGAGGACTTCATAGTGATCTCGGACGACAGCGGCTCTGAGAGCTCGGGGGATGCCCGCTCGGGCCGGACGCGGAGGCTCCGCCGGGCCCTGGCACGGACCCCGGCGCGGAACCCCGGCGCGCTGCCCCGCCGGACCGTGGTGAGTGAGGAGCCGCCGCTTGCCGAGATCCCCGCGGCCGCAGGTCGCCTCGGCCCGGCCTCTTCGCGCCGCCCGGGGAGGCCGAGCCAGCCCCCGGCCGCTCTGCCGCCTGGCGTCTCACAGCTGCAGCCCTTCCCGCCTTGCAGCTCGGAAGGAGCGCGGCGGGGCCGGGCCGGGCAGCCGGGCCTGCGGCGAGCGTTGAGGGACCTGGGAGCCTCCCCGCGGCCGGAGGGTGGGGCCTGGCTAGGCCGCGGCCGAAGGGGGCTCGAGGCGGGGTGGCTGGAGCGCGTCGCTGGCCGGTGCGAAGCGCGGAGAGTGCGGGGAGCGGGAGCGCCGGCTGGGCGGGAGCGGAGGGCGACGCTGGGCCTGCTGGTGGCCGCGCTGCGAGGCCTGGCTGCGGAGCCGGGCCCGGCTGGGGAGTTGTGGAACGGTCTGTTTTAGTTAGCAAGCAGGTACCACCTACCAAGCCCTGAGGCCGGGGGCGAGGAGCTGGTACTTATTTCTTTTTTCCTTCAGACTTGGTCATCTTTCTTTGTCCTGAACTGGCGAATAAAAATATTTATGCTCTGTGAACTTTCCAGAATTCTCCAGATATTTATTGCACTCCTACTCTGCTATAGGCCAGATATCCTAGGTGCTCTAGGTACAATGGAGACTACAACAGCCATAGCCCTGTCATAGAAAGTGATATGTTTAGTAGTTCCAAATTACCTACCCACCGGGTGAGAGATGAACAGCTTCTTATTGGAAAACCTCTAGCAATCTGCCCCAGATTCCCAGAGCTATACCCTAGAAATAAAAGAATTATCAAGCTAATGTTATGTGTATGAGATCTTATAGTTGAAGGAATATACCATGTTTCATATGCAAATACTCCACCACGACAAGTCCCCTAACTTACTCCCCTAATTTCCTTAACAGAAAGTTTGTAGTTTCTGAGCCTCCACTGTGAACATCTCCCTCTGGGTCCCAGTTAAAGGCGTTAAGTGCTAAATGATTGTTGCAGAATGAATGGAATGCAAGGCCAGTTAACACAGAGTGCTATGCTGCCATGGTTTAAACAAGAGAGATTCTCAAATCTCAGAATTGAGTCGAGCAGCTGATGAGGTCGACAGACATTTTTCACGGGAGGAATCATCCAACTTCTTGAGTGAATGGAGGTGCCTCGTGCTGTGGCAGAGTGGTAGATGACAGAACCATAATATTTGTTGCATGAAAGAAAGATTGAAGGAATAGCAGAGAGAATGGCTCGTATGAATGTTTTACTGCTCAGCCGTAGCAGAAATACTATGGGACCTACTGGATTTTAAGTGCTGAGGGGAAATGTAGGTGGATGTAGCCATCTGGTGGTTCAGTGGGGTGCTAACCTTGGAGAAAAGTCAGGACTGGAGGGATTTAGCAATTATCCAAATAAAAGAATGTTGAAGGCCTAATAATGACCAAGATCATCAAAGGAAAGAGAATGTATAGGAAAAAATCCTGGAAAAGAACTCATAATTGCCTTTCTTCTGAATTATTTCTCTTTCTCATAGTCCATCTTTAAATTTGTTCTTCCTACTGGCTTTCTTTCTACCCAGATGTTTTCCATTTTCCCTTTCCTAGTCCACCGGACTTCAGTGCACAACTGTCTTGTCTCAGTCACATGGGTGGACTTTCTCACTATCTCCCTCTTCCATGCAAGCATTTTGAGCTTAGGCCTTTGATTGAATAGAAATAAAGGAAAAGGTACCTTATTTAAATCTTGCATCTCTGGATATTTATATATTTCTAAAAATTCCCAAGCTCCTTGCTCTTTCTCATAAATTAGATAAGGATGGCAGGATTACCATGTAAAAAAATTAAGAGGCATTGAGAGATTTGTAGGGTAGTAAAGCCAAAGCATATTATTCTAACTTCCTGAAGATTCTGCTGTCAGAGGCCACCGTTCAACTGGAGATGGCACATAGTAGCTACATGAGCTAAGCCTGAGAACATTAATACCTACCTAGCAGGATTGTTATGATGTGTTTGTGTATGCACATGTGTGTGTGTTTTTGTTTTTATTTTATGAAAACATGAAAGAAAATTTCCTAGAAAAATGAGAAAATAATTATAATAAACAGCACATAAGAAACTACCCAGACACAGGCTTTTTATGAATAACTGATTTATTCTACCTGAATGCAAGCAAGCTGATATTGAGAAGGTGTCAGCAGCCGGTCAGAAGAAAAGTTAAGTTTTTTATAAGGTTTGGGGATTAAGGAATCTGGGAGGTAAGGCTTGCTATCAGAGTTCCCAGGACATCAGTGCAGGTATATGGACAGTACCAGACTCCTTGGCAGTAAGGAGATTGTATGTCTTGTCCTAACTTTTTCTTACGACCATCTGTTCTGTTTATTGAGGATAACATGGTCCTTGAGAGGTTTCCTGTTGGTTGAGGGCTGCATATTTCCTGAGAAGGTTTCACTCAGGTCAAGCATGACAATAGCACTAATTAATACACTGTATATTACAGTCTTAAAAGTAGTTGCCCAAAGCACTAGACAGATTAAGGAAAAAAAAGACCATCTGACAAAGAAGAAACAGATAATAGCGTAATCCTTTCTTTTTGATGAACTAAGAGAAACTAGTAGTATAAATAAAACAAATTAGCATATATTAAAATATTTTTGAAACAGTGGAATAGTTAATTTGGAGAATTATTTTAACATTTCTTCTTTTTAGCTCCTCCTTTGCTTTTATTTTCAGAATGTGGGGAAAAGGGAACTGTTACAAGGTTTTTTAATGAGGCAATTCCAGGAAGGTGTTTAGCATAAATAGTAGTTTGGCTATTCTTTGTGGATTTTTGTTTTCTTTCAATTTTTTTACTTATACGTGTTTGCAGTACATAGTGATTACATTCTCTGTTGGAAGTTGGTATATATGTGTAATAATTATAGTTAATTATATTGTTAATATAATAATTTATATATATATATATATATATATTTTTTTTTTTTTTGAGACAGGGTCTCGCTTTGTAGTTCAGGCTGGCCCTGAGCTCAGCCTCAAACTCACATCACAGCAATCCTCCTGCCTTGGCCTCCCGAGTGCTGGGATTACAGGCATGAGCCACCACGCCTGGCACTGTGGTATGTGGTACTGATTGCTGTTGGGCATGAGTCTCCACACCCAGTATGGTATATGGTTACCGTCATCGAACCCGGGCCCTTGCGCTTGCAAGACAGGCACCGGAACCACCGAGCTAAATCCCCGGCCCAATATTAATTCTTTTTTCATCTCCTTTTCCCTCCCTTCCCCTAGAAAAGGATCTCCATGTTGATTCTTTTTGTTTTATTTTGTTTGAGACATGATCTCGCTATGTAGTTCAGTCTGGCATTGAACTCACTGTGTAGCACATAGCCAAGGCTAGCTTTAAACCCACAGTAATCCTCCTGCCTCAATTTCTCAAGTGCTAGGATTATAGCTATTTTGTGTTGTTTCTTAAACAAGCCTTATACTTTCATGGGCTTTTCAAGCAATGAAATAAATCAATTTTAGATCTTTAAAAAATAAATACTGAATAAAGGGAAGGGAAATAACTTGCTTGAATTTAGGAAATCAAAAAGCCATCACTGTAATTAATATCTCTAAATTCCTAGCTCTTTTTTCTCTTTTTTATATTTTATTTTATCCCATTCCCCCAACCTCCTCCACTCCCTATGTACAAAAGTTTTGTATCCATTTTTCCTTCTATTTTCACTTTTTTCTTGTTTGTTCCTTCCTATGTTCCTCCCTTCTCCCTTGTTCCCCTTCCCATTTGAACACTTTCTTCCCATTTCCTAATATCTATTATACTTTTCAGTCCTCATTTTCACATTTAGATTCTCACACCAGAGAAACAATGTGGTATTTAAACATATGTGTCTGATTTATTTCACTTAGGAAAACTCCTAGATCTTAACTTGGATTTTATCTTCATTGAGTTAATGAAATATGTGGGTGTTTTTAACAGTATTTTTTCATTTATCAAAAGCAGAGCATTTTTGAGGTAGTCAGTTAATTTTAAATTACTGAAAAATTTAGAAATGTATAAAGACATGAAGCACTACCCTTAAGTTTCATCCAAAGGTAACCAATGTTAATACTTGTATATTTCTAAACTTTTACATGTAAATGCACATATACACCTAGACATGTCTGTGTGCCCTCTACTACATGTCTTTTTGCAAAAATGAATTCTTACTATATATATGGTTTTTTTAGTGCTCCTTTTTGTGAAGCACTTTTTCTTATTGATGCATACTATACGAATTAATGGATTTCATTATGACATTTCCAGATATGCCTATATCATGTTTTGATTGTATACATCTGGGATTTGTTAGCCTGTGCCTTACTATATTTTGGATCTCTTTCCATATTAAAAAATATATATATAAATATACATATATATATGTTTTCAGTGATATTTTAATATACTTCCTTGTACAGACTTAAATTTATGATTTTCTATTAATGGAAATCATGGCTTTATATTGAAATTTTCCCTTTTATAAATAACCCAGTGAACAAAGATTGTTGTTCATTTGTTTCCTTAGGGTAAACTCCTCTCAGAGGTGAAATAGCTAAGTCCAAAGGTATAAGCTCTGCTTTGAGAGCTTTTGAGATATATTGCCAAGTTTCATACAGAAATTATGCACCAGTAGTATTTATTTCATCAGTCTTACCTTTACCTCACTACCTTGTCACCCCTAGATACTGAGAATTTATTTATTCAGTAACTTAATGTGTCTCAGGTATTTTTTTACAGGTAGTATAAATACCTCTGTGAAAAAAGCCAAATCCTTGCCTCATTGGAGATTTTATTTTTTGCAGGGAAGAGAGACTATAAACAGCTAGATGAATGTAATGTCAGGTGATACCACAGAGTATTAAGAATATTAAGGTACTTTTTATAATCTTTTCTGATTAGATAGATTCTGTGAGCTCCTTTAATTTTTTTCTCTGATTGTGATTTGTTCATTCAGTACTCACTAAGTACATGCTTTGACCCTGGGGACCGGAGATGGACAAAATGACAATGGAATTCCATTCTACTGGGGAGATATAGGCAGTAAATTAGCAAATAATCACTAGTAATTATGAAGGGATAGGGGACATTGGGTTGTATTTTTAGGAAAAGTGTTATATATTTTTTGGCTTTTGACTTCAGTTTCTGCTCACTTATGATTTCCGTTTTGACGAGAGCAATGAAGCTGTTTTTTATTATTATTTTTGCCTTTTTTTTCTTATAAAATGTTATTATTTTCCCAGTGATATTATCACAACTTCTGGTTCATATTCTTTAGGGATTTTTTGCTGTGTTTTTGTTTTCTGATACTAGGAGTTGAATGGAGGCCCTTTGTACTTGGCTATATCCCTACCCACCTTTTTACTTTTTGAGACCAGGTCTCACTGAAATGCCCAGGGCGGACTCTAATTTGTATTCCCCCTGATCACTGGGTAATTGGGATTACAGAAGGATTCCACCATGCCCAGTTTACATTTAATTTTTCAGTCTATCTGTGATTAATTTCTTTTTTTTTTTTTTTTTAGGTTTTTTGAGACAGGGTCTCGCTTTGTGGTTCAGGCTGGCCCTGAGCTCAGCCTCAAACTCACAGCAATCCTCCTGCCTCTGCTTCCCGAGTGCTGGGATTTCAGGCTTGAGCCACCACGCCCGGCACTGTGGTATGTGGTACTGGTTGCTGCTGGGCATGAGTCTCCACACCCAGTATGGTATGTGGTTACCAAGGATTGAACCCGGGTCCTTGCACTTGCAAGACAGGCGCCAGAACCACTGAGCTAGATCCCCAGTCCCATATCTGTGATTAATTTCAAAAAAGGAGCAAAATAGCCTAATTTTTTTCTCACCAACTTCACATGTTAGTGCACGTGGCTCTTATTACTTCATCTTCATCACTAGATAGTGTTCTCAAATCAATCACTGCCAACAGCCTTCTTATATTTGACTGGTCTTACATCTTTTTTTTTTTTTTTTTTTTTCTGGATCCTTTATCTTTATTGGTACATTAAATATACACATCATGATTGCACTCCATAATGGGGATTTGTACCAGTATAAGACACAACTTAATTCTCATTTTTTCCCATAGCCCCACCCACCCTACCACCCCCCCATATATATAAAATTTGTTTCCTTACTTTTTTGTTACAATCTCAACATTGTCCCCTTTCACCTTATTTTACATT
>PVIR01041278.1:0-12840 GCA_004026965.1 Petromus typicus
GGGGTCTGTGAAACAGCCGCCACCCCCACACCAGCCCTTCCGACCCCGGATTAAGACTTCCTTGAGCGGAGAAGGGGAGTAAATGAGGACCCAGCAGGAGGCTCGGAGATTAAAGCCCCTGGAGTCACTAACTTCCATCCCGGTCCCCGCCAGGTCCCACCCACTCCTCCACCACCCCCCAACCGCTTTTCTCACTTCCTAGGAGAGTGGGGAAGTGGCCCCTTCCTCCCTCTCACCGAAGAAAACAGAAAGGGAAGCAATTGCAGCTCAGGATAGGAGTTAAAGCACTGGCTGGGACTACCCTGATTCAAAGCCCGCGAGTATCCCCACCTAACTATCTGGGTGATCCCAGTCAAGTTGCTCAACCTCTCTGGAGTTACATTCTCTCAATCTTAAAAGCGGGAAATATTTGTCCCTATTTCATGAGCCACCTGTGAAGGTTAAACCCCCGTAGGTCAGATGTAAGGTGCCAGGCACCCCATGCTGCGAGCGTCTGGCTCTTATTTTACAAAGTCTGAGCCTGCGGCTTTGCAACTTGGACGGGAGGGAGGGCAGTCCGGGACCCTAACCTTCCGAATACCAAGAAACCCGCTCTCCCGACCCCAAAGGCGTTTGGCAGATGTCCTTCAGCATCCCTTCTCTGGGCTCAGGTCTTAGCCTGCTCTTCGCAGCGCAGGGCCCCGGTGGGCTCCAGGATTTCCAGGCTCTGCCCGCACACAGAATCTCTGGTGCACCGGCCAGCGAAGTTTTTCCCCGCAGAAAACAGCAGCGGCTAAGAAAGCTCCCGGCGCCTGGGTGCCCAAGACCCAGCCTCACGGATGTAACTAATTTTAAAACTATTTGAAAGGCAAGTAGGGGGGCAGACAAAAGGACAGCGTGACTGGCAAATAGAGTACGGGAGACCCGGAGTCTGGCCGGCGGAGGGAGGGGGGCCAGGTCCCCGCTGCCTGTGCACTCCGCCGCCGTGGCGATTCTCGAGCCCCCGGGGGCCGGGGCCACAGGTTGTGGGACACGCGGCCGGCGCCGGAGGCTGTCCCCGCGCCAGGGCGACACTCACCGACTGTAAGAAGCGCAAGGTGCCCACGTAGTCCCTCTCGGTGCCCAAGATCTCGTTGAGGACGCAGAGCCTGAGGCGCAGCTGGCGCTCAGACTCCCGGGCGGCCGCGCACGGGCCGGGACCAGCGCTGGGCGCAGAGGCTCCAGGGCTCCGGGACTCAGGTTGGGCGCCGTCCGCAGCCCCGTCGCCGCTGGGGTCGCCGCCGAGTCCCTCCATCCTGGCGCGGCCGCGCGGCGCCGGTTCCTTCCCCGCGAGGCTACTCAGGCGTCCAGGCGCCCCATCCCGGACGGGACGCGCCGGCGGCCGGTCAGCTGCGGGCCCGCGCGGGAGCTGCGGGCGGGCGGGCCGGGGGCGGCGCTGCGCGGGGCGGGAGGGCGGCCCTCGGGACTCGCGGGCGAGCGGGCCACCGGCACCACCGCCCCCGCCGCCAGGGAGCGTCTGCCAAGTGCCACGCCGTGCTCCAGCCGCACAGTCGCGCCGCGCGTACCGGGCCTGGGGACGCGCCGCGCGCCCGGTGCCGACGTCGGAAGCTCCGCGGGGCGCGGGCGGGAACCCCCGGAAAAGCTCGCGGGACCGGGAGGCCAGGGCAGAGCGCGCCGCCGCCAAAGCACAACTCGGCGCCCGGACGCGTGGCGTCCCCGCCCGCGGGCTACGCCACTCCCACCCGACACGCGCGACAGCCGCCGGGCGCGGGCACAGCACGCAGGTCCAGGCCTCCGCTGCCGCCGCTCGGCGGAGGGAATCCCGGGCTGGAAGAGCGCGAGAGCAAGCCGGCCCGCCACGCGCGCCCCCGCCGCCCCGGGAAGAAAGGGGCGGCCACTGCCGGGTCGGTGACGCCCTTGCCTCGACTCCCGGGCCCCTGGTGCCCTCGGGCCTGCTACGACCTTGGAAAGGAATATGCGAGCCCGCGCTAACTGGCTGTTTTCTCTTTCCCCTTCTTATTCTTTTCCTTTTTTATCCTGAACTTCTTTGCTCACGACCGAGCTTTTTCTACCTTTCTCAGAGGAAATTATAAGGGGCCCTACCCGCGCCCCTCCCCGATCTCCTCCCATGCCCTCAACCACCCGGTGTAATACCTTGGAAACCCAGGTTCTGGTCCGGCTGCTCTGGGTAACCTGGGTGAGCGTGGAACTATGGAGAGGTTCGAACAGGTGAGGAGATCTCACATTCAGTGCCAGTTGAGAAGTGACACTGGCAGCTGCTCGGCGGGTGACCTTGGCCACAGAGTCCTCAGTGTTTTCTCCAGTGCAATGGGCATAACAGTACTCAGTTCCTGGGCCCCTGCGCTGATCCACAAGCAGTACTTGGAACAGCTCTCTGCACCTAGAAAGTCATCTGCCAGTGTCACTTCTGAACTGGCACTGCGTGCGTGAACTGCCCTCTTGGCCTTGTTCCTCTAAACCGGCCCGACTATCCCTGCCCTGCCCCAGCTGTCTGCAGTGGATTAGCTCATCCACAATATGGTCCCCTCTATAATGCAGTCATCTTTGGGACAGGGACATGTTGTTCCACACGCCAAGGGCTGCCCTGCAGTGGACTCAAGTGCCCTGGGGCCCAGAGCAGGGTGGCTGCCGCCTTCCCAGAGCTCTGTTTCTCTGAGACCTTGGGCAGGGTGGCATTTGATCTGCATCTTGGGTGAAGGAAAGTGTCTCAAACAAAGAGCACAGGATGAGAGGCGCTAAGCCAGCCGTGTGGGCGGTGGAGTCACTGATGTCCGGAAGGTGCTGCCCTTTTGTTCTCAAGTCTCTCTCAGACTAGTAAAGGTCTCTGAAAGAGTTCTGTGTGACCTTAGACGTGTCACAATACCTCTTTGAGCTGTAGTGGCCTCGTTTTGAAATCAATCCTACCTCCTCCAAGAGCAGCGTTAGGAGGTAGCCTGGGCTGGAAGGAGGCAGGTACATCTGCCTCCCGGCCCTGACTTGTGACTGGTTGGGTGGCCTTGGCCAAAGCACGTCACCTCTGTGCCTCAGTTGTCTAATTTTTAAAGCAGAAATCAAATCCAGGAGAGCAAATTGAGGGTCCTTCAATCTTGGGAATGCTGACCTTTGGGACTAGTTAATGCTCTGGGGAGTTTTCTTGTTTGCTTGTTTTGTTTTGTTGAGACAGGGTCTCGCATTTGTAGTTCAGGCTGGCGCTGAGCTCAGCCTTGAACTCAGCAATCCTCCTGCCTCTGCCTCCCGAGTGCTGGGATTACAGGTGTGAGCCACCATGCCTGGCACTGTGGTATGTGGTATTGACTGCTGGTGGGCGTGAGTTTCCACACCCTGCATTGTTGTATGTGGTTACTGGGGATTGAACCCAGGTCCTTGCAACTGTAAGGCAGGCGCTGGAACCACTGAGCTAAATCCCCAGCCCAGTGCTCTGTTTATAAAAGTGTAGTCCTGTACCTTGTTGAGCATTTACCAGCACACTGTGCCCACGAGATACCACTGTGAGAGCTCCAGATTCCTAGGTGTCCCGTGGGGTAGAGAATCGCCCCTCTTTGAAAGCCGCTGGTAGGCTACACGGAACAGGCTTGTAAGTACAATCAATCACAGCCCCTGTCTTTCTCACCCTCCACCTCCCTCATGTTCCTGCTGGGTCCTCTTTCCCCATCCCTGGGGACATTGGCACCATTAGATGACACAACCTTTTAATGAGTTGTTGGAGCACCCGAGCCTCATTTTCCTCTCCTCAGAACTGAGTATGGTTCCAGAACCTGGGTCATGGGGTTGTTGTAAGATTCCCACGTGAGTCCTGGACCATGCTCAGAGGCTCCACAAATGCTCAGAAAGTAAAGGGTTTTGCTGACTTCACTCACGCACTGAGGAATCCTTTAGGATGCACTTGCCTACCAGGAGGAGGAGAGTTGGGCTGCAGATGGCTCAGAACATAAGGACATTATTTAGCAAGAGGCCCAGAGGAAACTGAATTCTAAAGCTGTTTCAGAACCTGTTGATATCATCAAGGCACCTCTGACCCTACTATTGCCATCATAGTGGCTTTCTCTCACAAGGTTTGGGGCCTAAGGTCACATGACAGCTGCTAAAAGAGCACCATCACCTCCTCACACAACAGCTCCATGGCCTGAAAGCAAAAGACAAAGGGGATTTTCCTCTGTGCCCCTCTCTCTCTTTGAGGGGCAGGGAAGGGAGTAAGCCCAGAGCAAGTTAGGACAGGATTATGAGCCACCTTGAACAGTCCTGACCAAGAACAAGGATTGCTACCCTTGAATTAGAACAACCCTGCACTGGCATGTGGCTTCCTGGACAACCTGACACTCGTGTGGAACATCTGGCAGGGTTGAGCCACAAGCACCTACTACGCCTTGGGCCTCAGGAGAAGTGCTGAGACTTCGGTGGTGAACAACCAAAAGGCCCTTGTGGAAAGAAGGGCAGAAGAAGATGAGTGAGACAGACAGCAGGGTCCGCTGTCTTTCATCAAGCACGTGGTGAGGCCTAGTATGCACAGCCGGGCCACAGCCCTGAGCACAACAGATAAGCTCACTGCCTCTGGCGCCTTCCGGTGGGGAGCTGGGGAAGAAGGAAAGTAACCGAACAACAAACAAACAAGATCTTCTCAGCTTTACTAGGTCTTGGATTAGTGTGGGAGCCAGAGCTGGTTGATGGCACCTTCAGCAGGATCAATGGGGACTCCTGGGTTCAGGGCCTGGCTGCCTCCCAGCTAATCCCCAATCAGACGTGGCTAACAGTGCCAAGCTGGGGGAGCTCTTCCTTCCTGTCCTCAGTTCGTGTAACCTTCACCTCTCTTCCCTCCTCATCAGTCCCACCCATTCCTTCTAGGGTTTTTGCTTGAGTGTCCCCTGGTCCCACATCTCTCTCTGTCAGGGCTGAGGCTGAAAAAGGCTGAAGCTGGGAAACCATCACCAAAAGAACAGAGAAGAGGAAGGAAAAAAAATCAACTTTCAATTCAGAGGGAGAAGAAAAAAAAGTCATGACAACGACTGGGAAATTCTCTTCTGCAGGGACAATTTTAGTCTCTGTTGCCATGCCCTTCACAAATGCTGGGAAATACCGTTGGGTTTGTTGCTAAGTTGCACAGTAGTGGGGGAGAAGACTGCTGTGTGAAAACGTCAGAAAGATAGTTCCTTATTCCCAGATGAGGCCCCATCAGGTTCTGCTGGCCCAGGTTCCACAAGATTTCTCCCTGAGCTCTGTTGAAGAGAAAAATTCATTAAGAGAAAACCAGGAGAAACCCTTGTTTGGCTGACTTTTTTCCCCATCCCGAGTCGAAGGAGTCAGGTGCAAAATGAGTTACTGCTTTTCCCAGGAGCCCTAGATGCAAATGAATTTCTCAGCACTCTGAGGAGAGGAGAGGGGCTCTTCCACCCTTGGTCCCGGGCAGGACAGCTGGGCAGTCAGACCCAACGCTGGACACACAGCCAAAACAGAATTCGCTTCCAAGTAGTCTTAGCTGAGCTACTTCTCCTAAAGAAACCCTGCCGTTGGAAGCAGATCTCTCCAGAGGGCTCTGGTTCAAGATCTGATTGGAGCATAATAGATAGCAGATTAAGTCAGGACTCCAGAGCTTTGCCAAATCATGTCAGTGCCAGAAAGTGTTGGAAGCACAGCTTGGAGAAAGTAGAGTGGAAAATGCCTCAGACCCTCTGTTCAAATCCCATTTTGCCATTGATATTCATCCTTTCTTTTCCAGCCTTTGGATAGTCTGTTGCTCTAGAGACCAGCTCCCTGGGTTCAAATCCCAGACCAACTACTTCCTCATTGTGTGACTTTATACAAATCACTTCACTTGTCTGGGGCCAATCAGAGTTCCTACCTCCTAGGACTGTTGTGCAAAGTGAGATCCAAAGTATTTAGAATGCCATCTGACCCTCAGAGAATAAGCAGTTCTGAGTGAGGCAGGCCGTGATGTCAGGAGGTAGGGCGGCCATTTTGAGACCTTGAAGTATGACATTGCTGACCAACTGAAGATGCAAATGGCAAATGGGAAAAAAATGTATCTTTGCTGTCACTGACCTCCTAAATTGGCCAACCATAGAACTGCCCTGCCTCTGGACCTCTTGTGTTATAAAATAATACAGTGGTCTTATTATTTAAGCTTGCTTAACTTACAACCAGAGCAGCATGCCTGATGTGGCTCCCCTCCCTCTCACCATTCCCCCCCTTTGATGAACTGATTCCTTTATTGATGCAATAATCACACACCCAGTGTGCATGAGACAACTCCAGGTCATGCCTGTTGTCTCAACATAATTGTTAACACCATCCCAGCCTGGACCATGTGGTCTCCCCAGCCTTGTAAATAAGTATAGCTCATTTGCTATTTCTCTTTTAAAATACAGATGTCCTCAAGAGGTATTGGTCTCTACCATATCATTTTCCCCAAGAAGGCTCATAACATGAAGATTGAGTTGAGGTAAAATTAAGCAAACACTTGAAGAAGAGATAAGTGCATAGAAAGTAAATTCTGCAGCTTCATCAAGGCCAGACACTGACCTGGACGGTGTATCTTGAAATTCTGCAGCCAGGAATGCCAGATGGTTTCAACAGACGTACTGGATACACATTTATACGTCTGGGTTTTTTCTTTTTTCCAGTTTGTTTCCTGGCCTGAAAGCTCAAAAATAGGGCTGCCCAGTCCAAATCCAGACACCTGGCAATGACAGCAGTGACTTCCACTGAGTGCCAGTGGTTTCCTCTTCAGGTAGGAGAAGCACAAACAGCCACACCCTTTGCAAATCCCACCTATGCCTTCCAAGTTTCCAAGGTGAACCCATTCCTAGAGCCTTTATCCAGGCTGGGATGGGGTGTCTGACAAACCCAGTTCTCGAGTGCTCACCATGCGTAGGCACCCCTGAGAAACAACATCAGAGCTCTCCACCACCCTACAGGGTAGCCCTTACTTGGTCCTGTGTTACAGATGAGAAAGCAGGCTCAGAACGGAACCTGAGCTCCCGCAGGTGAGGTTTGAGCCTAATCTGAGCAATTTAGCAACTCAGCAAGACTATGTACCAAAAAAAGTTAATAGGGGCCGGGGACGCAGTACAGCACAAAGACATGGGTTCGATGCACAGCACCCCCAAAAGAATGAAAGGAGAAAGTAGAGAAAGAATGAGATGGGAAAGGAAAACAGCAAGGTCACTGTGCTGACTAGGATATAGGTTAGCCAGGGCATCAAGTAACAAATAACAATGGATTCTTAAAAAAAGAAACTTCTGTATTACATTATTGGGACCCAGGATCCTTCCAGCCTGTAGCTCCAGCATCCTCACTATGGATGCTAAGATGGTGGCTTGAATGCCACAAACCAGTTGGATGAAAGAGAAAAGGGGAAGGAAAGGGAATACCTGGTGCTCCCAAGGACTAAGACCGGAAGTTTTGGGCATCACTTCTGCTCTCACCTCACTGGCCAGAACGCTTTCACCCTAGAGCATCTGACCCTAAATCCACACCAGGCCGTCTCTTGCTTCTTGGGTGCTGCTGGTAGACTGTGGGAATCTCATTCCTCTGCGGAGAAAATGGCGGCTCTGGTTCTGGCCATGTGAAAGGCTAATTTAAATATTCAAATGCAGATGTGGAATGAGCAGTAAACACACAATCCTGAAGTTGGAGGGAAATATAAATATAGAGTGTAAGGACACAGAAATGGCTAAAGCCTGAGTCGGGGTGAGCATGGACGAAGCAGAGAACAAGGGTAAAGCTGTGTTCAGAGCCCAGCCGCAGGGAGCAGCGCCAGCACAGGTGTGAGAGCCATTTCTACTGTTCACCGAGTCTCCTCGACCCCTTGAAGAGACGGGATATAGTGAGGGACCCTCCTTTGGCCTCGTTCCCCCTGGTGCAATGGGCAGAGGGCAGAGTTCCCAGTACTGGCCCCATTCCCTCAGAACTTGAACCACAATTTCCTTCTCTGTTAAATAGGGACATAAAGCATTCTGCTTTCAGTCAGAAATCTTCACTACTCAGGCGGCTGAAGTGGAAAGATTACAAGTTCAAGCCCTTCCTGGGCAATTTAGCAAGAATCTACCTCAAAATAAAAAATATTAAGGGCAAGGGTTGTGACTCAGTGACACTGCACCCCTGGGTTTCCTCCTCAATACCAGAAAAGAAAGAGAAAAAGAACTCTACTCTGCCAGGTTTCCAAGAGGGGGTAAGGATACAACAATGTCTTACAGATCTCAAAATGCTTGGGAAAAACATGAAAAAGGAGTGGCCTTCCCTAACACACAACCTCAGATCCTCCAAAATGTGAAACTGATGTGGAGAGGAAATCGGACATAATTCACAGAAGACGAAAGAGAAGTGAAGGCTAGAAAAGAGCCCTGCACAGCTCCAGGCGACAAGGATGAATTTTGAAAACACGAAGTTGAGCTAAAGAGGCCAGAAAAAGAACAGCACATTATGTGTGAAACAGGAGCGCTTGGGGCCCACACTTGGGGGTCAGAGCCATCTAGAAAAGAAGGGAGCAACTGCACAAGCCAAGACCCTAGTTTCCTCCTGGTGCTGAGGAGTCTGGGGTGTGGGTGAGCCATTTGGGGGCCTTAAGGTTCTTGGCATCTATTTCTTCTTTTTTTTTTTTTGAGACAGGGTCTCGCTTTGTAGTTCAGGCTCGCCCTGAGCTCAGCCTCAAACTCACATCACAGCAATCCTCCTGCCTCTGTCTCCCGAGTGCTGGGATTACAGACGTGTGCCACCACGCCTGGCACTGTGGTATGTGGTACTGATTGCTGCTGGGCATGAGTCTCCATACCCAGTATTGTATGTGGTTACCGGGGATCGAACCTGGGTTCTTGCGCTTGCAAGACAGGCGCCGGAACCACTGAGCTAAATCCCTGGCCCTGGCAGCTATTTCTTAACCCACAGGCGTTTCACAGGGCTTTACTTTATAATAACTCCTCAGGTTTTACATTTTTATCTTTAGCACTTTCTCTGTTCTCTGTTTTCCGATTCTAAAATGCACAGAAAGTGTAAAAATAAATATCACCCACCTCTCCTTCATACCCTTTGACCGAGTTATTTTCACCATGGTAATCTAAACTACACAAGTAACCACCGCACACTCAGGCAAACTCCGATGTGTGAAGATGTTAGCTGGAGCATCATTTCTAAAAGCTTCCTGGGTGAGCTATACACGCTGGTACACCCCTGTGATCCCAGCCCTGGGCCAGCTGAAGCAGGAGGATTATCATGGGTTTGAGACCAGGCAGGGCTACTTACGTAATGAGACCTAAAAAGAGACTTAAGGTTGAAAGAGGCTGTTCTCACTAATAACAAATAGTTAAATACTTTGCAATATAGCTGCATGGTGGAAAATTATTTAGCTACTGGAAAGTCTGCTCAAAGGTATTTAGTGGAATAGGAAAAATGCATATGACCAATGGAAAAGTAAGGAGGAAAAAAGTAGAGAACATAAACTGTATGAATTAAATCTGTTATTCTAGTACATACATTATATGTTGACTGTGGCCCCAGAATTGTCGATACAAGCTATATATTCATGCAAAAAAGACAAAACAAAGAACTATAGACAGACAATTAGAGTAGTTATATCTGGGGAGAGGGGCTCACTAGTGCTGGTTTTCTTCCTTAAATATCCTTTACATTTTCCAAACTGTCCAGTGGCTGTCAATGACACTTATTCTTTGGTACCATGGGGCAGGCCAGCTGCTCTCCTGCCCTCTTCAGCCCCAGTGTGCTCAGGCCACGGCACATGGACACAGCCCGAGATGGTGGCCTTGGTTTTGTTTTATTTCCCCTTCTTAGTTTTGCTTTCATCTCCCGTCTCCTGTGCTCTGACTTCCCTGTCTCCCACAGACACCCACTCGGGTATATTTAAAGTGTGTTCTTTCTATCCATCTGCCATATACTTGTTTGGTTATATGTGTATCCAAATACACATAATAAAAAAATACATAAAGAGATAAAGATATAGTGTTGTTTTATGTGTATTTTTCAAGTTTTACATACAAAGTACAGAGTCGAGCATCCCAGGCTACCTTACTTTTTTCTCCCAACATCTTGGCTCTGAGAACATTTCTTGTTGCTCCCTGTAGCTGTGACTCCATGCTTGTTGCTCCGTGTTTGTATGCGCCACCTCGAACAGGCTGCTGCTTTGCCAAAGCATATTGGAGGACTACATTTCCCAGGTGCCCTTGCAAGTGGGTGGAACCACATAACATCATTTTAGCTCAGTCTGACCCTCTAAGCCCCAGCTCTGAAATTTCCCCCATGATGTCTTCTCCTTCCTCCTTTCCCTTCTGGCTAACTAGGACCACAGCCCTCAGTGCAGTCTTGAAAACCATGGTTCAAAGGTGGCAAAGCACCCTCAGCCTGGGTCTAAATGCCTACTTGTAAGGCAGCTGGACACAGACCTGTTCCACTCACTGTGAACTAATGCATGAGCATTGAAGCTTCCATATGATTTCAGTCTCTCTTGGCTTTGCGGCCCTTTATCACACTGGCTAATATTAACTCTAAACAAAAACTACATTCTACTTCTCCATTCCCAAGCACAGGACACTGTTGCCCTGAGCTCTTGGAAGGAATGCCGCCCAATCTCTTCTGTGAGCGAGGTGTTCAGCTTGTCCACCAGAAATGGAATGGCACAACTACAGGGTGTGTGTATATCATGTTCACCTGACCAAAGCCATAGCACACACGCACCTGCTTAGGAGCAGTGACAACAGCACAGGCTGTGGTGTTCAGTTACCCCGAGTCAGCACTGCCAGTGGACCTGTGCCTGCTCTGGGGGGCTGCGGAGGGATCAGGGCCAGAGCAGTCCCACACAGGACTCAGCCGATATTCTTGGTGGAACAGCCACCAAGCCTGGCTTCAAAGCTATCTTTGAGATTCTGTGCGCTCCCTACAACTGTTAATAAAGATACAAGAATGAATCCTGTTGTTTATAATTGCAAATCCTTTTTATATGCCACATCAGGGGACAACATATTTTTTCTGCAGTGGCCCAGATTTTAAATAATTTTGACCTTGTGGGTCATATAGTCTCTGTTGGAACAACTCAATTCTGCTATACAAATGCTAAGGCAGTCAAAGATAATATATAAAGAATGGTTGTGGCTATTTCAATAAAACTTTATTTATAAAAACAGCAGCTCAGATGGAACTCTGAGTGGAGTTTGCCAATCCCTGAGCTGGAAAACAAAGGGGGGGGAGGGGAGATATGAATGAATCTCCTTTGTTTAAATCTCTGTGTAGACATATATTTATTTATTTATTTTATTTATTTATTTTTAGACAGGACCTCCTTATGCAGTTTAGGGTGACCTCTAACTCACTATGTAGCCCAAGCTGGCCATGAACTCAAGGCAGTCCTCTTGCCTCAGCCTCCAAGTGCTGAGATTACAGGCACGCGTGACCACGCCCCACCTCTGTGTTAACATGTATTCCTATTTCCTGAGACCATTCTTTCCCTCTCTTACCAGCCATAAGCTGGGCTCCAACCCACAAGTGGGCATCAGTTGAAGGGTTTGGCTTCCAAATTGCAAAGTTAATGAAGAACAAGGGCAACTGCAGGGGGCTCAGTTCTCCAAAGCAAAGTGTTCCAGTGACTAATTCATCTTTCGCTCCGGGTATTTTTATTTGTCCCAGCATTGTGTATGAGTCACAGCTCTCATTGGAGAATTTTTCAATGCAGCATTGTGTGTATATCTCCGGCCTGCAGACCTGCAAGGTCTGGGTGCTGTTGGCAGGGGCTAATGATTTCGGCAGCAACAACAAACGCTGTCAAGTCAGGCCAACAGGACTCCTTCTCCTGTACAGCCAGAAAATCCAAAAGGAAGAGGGGCAAATGGAGTCCGTCTGATGACGGATGTGGCACGCAGAGCAACTTAGGGGGCCACAGGCTTATGTGCTGTCCTGCCCGTGCTTCACTTCCTGGGAGACCCCGTCACCAGCAGCCTTCTTCTCAGGAAGTGACTCTGGTTAATTTGATCAAAAAGATCGGCTCTGAAGCCACCACGATCTGTGACTCTAATCTTCCCCTCTGCAAATCACGTTTCTATCTTGCGCTCTATTCCTGCAGCCTTTACGCAGCAAATTTCTCTTCTGCTCCTTTCAGTTCACATGGAGCTCTCTTTGTGAGCGTGAAGTCATTTCCACGTGGGTGTGCTCTCTCTCCAGCCTGATGCGACGGGGCCCACTTGGAATTGAGGAAGAGATGAAGTCAGAGCTCCCTTGGCCTCTCCCAGGAGGAGTGACCTCACCCCTCAAGGCACCCCTCAAAGCCTCTGCTTCTGTGTCTATAAACAGGGACAATGATAATCATAACAGTACAAACTTAGATCAGATTTCCTGAGCCATTCTTGGAACAGGTGAGGGTTTTTATTTTGCTCTGTGCTGTGTCACAGGGCATAGAACAGAGCCTGCCACCGAGTCTGTCCTTGCTGTGTTTTGAGTGTGTCCCTCAGATTCATGTGTTGGGAACTTAATCTCCAAAGCATTTGTGCTGGGAGTAGAGGTGAAGAAGGTGATTAGTTAATGAGCATTCTGTGATCATGAATGGATTCAGCTCATTACACAGGAGAGGGATTGTTATCAAGGATGGATTCCTCATTAAAGCAAGTTCAGCCCTCTCTTCCCTATCCGGCTCTGCCACTGGAGGACAAGGTAGAAAGGCCCTCACCAAGGGTGGGCACCGTGCTTTTGGGTTTCCTACTGTTTAAAACCACCTAAATCTTTGTTCTTTATACATTTCTCAGTCTCAGGTGTTCCATTATAACAAGAGAAAACAGACAAACATAGTACACAAACATCTGACAAATAAAGAATGAATGGATTGTTTCTCATAGTTGCCTGATCTTTTTTTTT
>PVIR01041280.1:0-12836 GCA_004026965.1 Petromus typicus
GCCGACCCTAAGGCGACCTTCTCTGTTTATCGGCAGCTGAAAGCGGGTAGCACACTGGACCACCGGCTGGAATGACGAGGGTCGCGGGCGCAAGGGGGCGGCTCCTGGTCCAGACCTCACTCATCACACAGCTTGCTGGGAGTGTGTGCACCCTAATCTAGGAGGGTGTCCCTTCCAGACCTGGAAGCCGGTGTTATGTGTGATGTGTATTTAGGTTTGAGGTCATCATCCACAGCCTTCTTCACTCGCCTTGCCTGCCCTATTTCTCTTTTCCCTCCGGTGTGCTTTCTTCTGACCAGTATCTGTGCGCCACTCTCTTGGCCTGTTAACGCCCATGCTGGGACTGCGGTGGTCACTTCCAAGGATGGCAGCACGGACTTGGTACAGCTCATTCTCACAAGATAAGCTGCCACTTCATGTTTTCCTGAGAGGCTTACGACAGTGTACGTCCACTTCTGTTTCTAGGCGTTAGGCTATAACTGTCATGGATTTTACTTTCTGTGTTATAAACCCTGCAATATATTATTATTACAACTGGACAGTTTATGAGCTTTAGGAATACTTCCATTTTTTCTGCTTTATCTTTTTATTAGTATGTGTTTGCAATACATAGCAATTAGATTCTTCTGGGAGAATTGGTCCATATCCACATCACATGTTTGTCATTTTCACTTCTCCTTCCCCTTCCCCAGGTCCCGTTCCTCACGCGGCTATACTTCTTGCCCCTTTGCTTTCTCTGTGTAGATCTAGATTTTATCAGGCACACTTTTCCCTCTAGATGAAAATTCTTACCCTTTCTTGGAATGTAAGATCTCCTGGTGGTAAATGTATTCGTTTTTATATGCCTGTAACATTGGATTTAGCTTTGGTTTTGAACAACTTACTTTCCAGTAAAGAATTCTGGGTTGACAGTTTTTACCTTCTTTCAGTAATTTGAAGAGATCACTTCGCTATCTTCTGTATTACGTTGCTTCCAGGGAGAAGTCTGACATCATCTCTGTCTCTCTCCCCCGTGTGGAACATGTCATTCTTCTGCAGGCTTCCTTAACATTTTCTCGTTCCTGCTGGTTTTGAGGAATTTCATTATGCTGTACATTGGTATTGTTTCTCTCATATTTCTTTTGCTTAGAGTTTACTGAAATATGTAAGGACTATAAGTGCCTA
Organism: Petromus typicus; assembly: GCA_004026965.1. Lineage (NCBI taxonomy): Eukaryota > Metazoa > Chordata > Mammalia > Rodentia > Petromuridae > Petromus > Petromus typicus. Next base: position 1,165 of record PVIR01041280.1, read on the forward strand.
TAATGCTCATCAGTGTGGATGGTTGGGGCCATTATTTCTTCAAATATTATTCTGTCTTACCCTCTTCATGGAACACTCAGATCAGTCATCGACAAGGCCACTTGAAGTCATCCCACAGATCCCTGATATCTCATTTTTCCTCTTTGAACGGTTTCAAGTTCATTGATCATTTTTCTTGCAATGTATAATGTCCTATAAATCTCATCCAGGTTATTTCTCTCAGATATTTTAGTTTTCATCCCTGAAAACCTAACTTGAGTTTTCAGTGACTGTCTGGAATCTGGTTACACCTGTTCAGTGTCCTCTGCTCATTTTAACATCTGTGAGCATCCAGTTGTTTTTTGATTGACATTTTCTTACATCTTCATATGTCTGATAAACTCTGGATGTCAGATGTTATTAATCTTATATACTTAGGTGCTAGTTACTTTTGAATTTCTGTGAATCTAGAACTCCGTTCTGGCTTCAGTTAAGTTACCTGGAAACCACTTAACGCTTTCAGTGCTTTTACTTATCAGAAGGTCCGTAGCAGTGTTCAGAAAGGGCCATGAAGGACAGATCTTCCTGAACGTTCTTCTTAACTCCCCACTGATCACGTTTTTCTCCAGTTCGACCTGAGCATACATGCAGTGGTACAATTCTTTTCAGCACATACACACACTGCGCAGTACTCTGAGGGACACTGAGACCTCTGCACACCCGCCAGGTGCTCTTCCTGTAGGCTCCGGCCTCTTGGTAAGTGATCCTCTGAACTCCAGCTGCCTTAGTCAGGCTGGACTCTCAGAATCACTGGTCAACCCAAGAGTTTTGCCTGACCTTCTCCTTCTCTTCCCTGTCCACAGCAAAAATTCTGAAGAAGTAAACTGAGAAATTCACAGGCATCACTGCCTCAGTTGCGCTCTTCCTGTTGGTACACAGTACCCAGTACCCTCAGGTCCCAGGAAGAAAGACTGATTTGGATTCACGATTTCATTCCATGATCAGCTGGCTCTCAGGTGGAAACAGCAGGGTGGAAGGACTTGGCGGGAGGACAGCAGCTCAGCCAGTGGCAACCTGGAAGCAGAGAGAGAAAGGAGGATCTGGGGACAAAAACACACTCTTCCAAGTCAAGACTCCAATGGCCACCTCCACCAGGCCCCACTTCCTCATAGTCCAGTCAGCCATGAGCTCCCTATGGGTAGATGCACTGCGGGGAGCAGCACCCCGTGATCTGTCACCTTTCTCACACATGAGCGTTAGGGGAACATTTTAGACTAAACCATAATGATCATTATGTTTGTTTCCTGTCTTTCAGAGTAACTTCCCTTTGTTGCTCGACATCGGTGTTTGAAAACTACTGTTTGATATATTTTGGTCAGTATATTTGTTTTTCTCTGGGGGAAAGGATAAGGGGGTGCCTCTTTCTCCACTTCAGACAAAAGCATATGTGAGAACAACTTTCTGAAGGCATGATCGAGTCTGTCTTGGATGATATCTTTTACGCTTGAAGTGTGATCCTTCTGCATGTAGCAAGTATGGTAAATCCATAGTCATCATCCCCATGCATGGAATAAATGGAGGGAAGGAGGGACAGGGCTGCTTAAGAGCATTCTTGGGGACACAGCTGGGGAATCTGTCTTCCCACCCCTGTAACTCTGGTCCTGCCTATTTGGAGATATTGAACGTGTCTACCAGGGCACATGACAAAAAGCTGTTTGAGTGTTAAACTGTAACTCCCACCCTGTTACTCTGAGCTCCTGTGTGGACCAGCACGACCTTCTGTGGACCATCCTGGAAGTCGTGCTCAGCCATGGTCCAAGGCGGAGGTAGAGCTGTTCCCTCTACACTGTAGTCAAGGAAGAACTTGCTCAGCAGTCACACAGTTCACTGGGGCCGTGCTTGGTAATCCGCTCCCTCCTTTCCTTGTAAACAAGAGGAGCAGCCATGAGCAGAGAAGAGCAAGGTAAGCAGGGGCTCAAGATCCCGCAGGGATGAGGACCTGGGTCAGATGGCCTGGTGATAGGTTGGACATGAGCAGGGAGTGAATTCCAGCTCAAGCACCTGGAAGAACGGAACTGTCCTTTCCTGAGGCAGAGGGGCTGAGAGAACCAGGTTGCTGAGAGGACACATTTAGCTTTGAATGTGGTAGCTTTCAGATACCTAGTAAATATAGAAACACATCTTTCATGAAGGCAGTTATGAGCAAAGAAGTTTGAAAGGTGTTTGGAAGCTGCTGCAGCTCTCTTTACAAGACAGGCAGGCAGAGTGCTGTGGGTGCCGCCTGGGCTCTGGGCAGCATGCCGCACGCTGTGTTTGGAGGCCACAACTTGTCTCTGGGTGGCATCTGCCCCTGATTTCCAACATCTGCGAGCACATTCTCCCTCACAGCCTCTCCCTTCTCCTTCACCTCCTACCACCCTTGACTTTTCAAGGCAATATTGCAAATATTGCAAATATTCTCTCAAGCAAGTGCTTTTTGCCCATTTTGGGTGTCTAAGAAGGACTGCAGTGGTGGCTGGGAGCCAAGGAATTTCTCTAAGAAACAGAACATGGGCTTCTTGGGCCTGGTGTTGCTCAGCACAGAAAGAAGCTTGTGGGAAACAAAGCAGAGCAGCACAAAACCGGGACCTCCCCAGATTCTTCTGGAAATCCCTCCCCTGCTTCTCCTTGTCCAGAACACTCACCACTACAGATTCAGCGCCATCGCTCAGGAGTGCCGCTGGCCCCCCGCAGTCTCTGCATCAGGCCTTGTGTGATCTCGGCACCCCCGCACGGGGAGCAGTCCGGGGGCCGGAGTCGGGTTTTACATCCATGTGCTTGGGATTTTAAACTAGATCATTTCCAAGGACTTTTCCAACTTTACAATTCTATTAACTATAAAATAATTGAAGTGGGTCAAGAAATTGCAGTGTTAATGTGGACCAAATGCAGACTGGGGCCTAGTTTAGATCAGGCTCTAGTTCGAATCGTCCAAGGAGGGGACTTGTAACCAGAAGACTCTCGGCACCTGGGACACCAGCAACCATGGGTTTCTGGCCTCGGTGAGGAGCCTGAACTATGGCCTCCAAAGAAGCTCAGAAACTATGCTGGGAAATTTGTACCTACCTCCAGGGAGCCATCGGAGGTTTCCTTTGTTAATTCTCCGTAAGTGCTCTCAGCAAAGCCTCACAGAGCAGCAGTACTGTGAGTTACTCTTCAGCTTCCCGAGCCCGGGTCTCCATCCGCGTGCAGGACAGCCTGTAGATCGTTACTGTGCAAGGCGAGCAGGAGCGCCAAAATCTCTCAGATTCCTGAAGCTGCCTATTTTAAAAAAAGATTAACATTCTATAAATACCAATCAGTGAACCAACTCATAAAAATAAACTAATTTATTCCAGCAGTGAATGGAAATTATTTTTATTAATATTAAAATTATTCTTCTCCCATGATAATAGCTGTTAATATAACATACTAAGAATAACCTCATGCTTACTTGGTCCCTGGGAATCTCTGAGAACTATCAGAGTGTCCCTGGGAAGAAACAGGCTAGAAAAACCCACAAAGTGAGAAGCAGCTGCTTTGAAAAGCTTAGTTTTCTCATGTGTAGTCGTTAGACTATAAAACTAAATAATGCCAGTGAAACCAGAAACCTTGGAAGGAAAGAATAAAAGCTCACACAGGCTTAGATGCTAGCTGGAGATTCCAGCAGAATAACTTCTCCACCAAGCGCGTCTCGCTCTGTTCATTGACATGAGCCTTCGAGTTGCTCGTAAAGACATGAGCCAGGAGTAGATGCCACCCAGAGCGGCATGAGGTAACTATTGCTTTTAAAAGCAATCATTTATACTTTGCATTTTCTGTTTCTGAATTAGAAAAAATTCAATTCAATTATATTTCTTTATAAATAAATTAAAAAGCCAAGTTCCCAACAAGAAAAAGAGCTTTAAACCAAATGAAAAACTCTGTTTTGACCAGGTGGCTCACCATTTATCTGTCACCTCCAGAATTTCCATTAAAGAAATAGAGTGTCATTTTATTAAGAATGCATGCATAGATTATATTTATGTAGGAAGGTGTACATTCGACTGTGAAAATCAAACAGAAGTAGCAGATGGTCCTGCCCCAACCCCAGAGACCACCGACTGAGCATGCTTGGATGAAAACCTCTCTCCAGCACGAAGGTGGCTGACTGCAGTCCTGCCCCAGCCCTCACCTACTTGCTAGCGGAGGCAACGATGAGATGGAAACAGGCACCAAGCAGCGCGGAGGTCAGAGGTGCTGACCACAGACCCATCGGCACTGATGACTCCTTTACACCCAAACCCTCATTCCGCCTGGAGGGCTCAGACTTCCTCCTTCCACATTTCCAGAAGAATCCTAGGGCTTCTCTTTTAGGAAAGCAGCTATGTAAGCTCAAAACTTAAGGCTGTGAGGCATGTTTTACACTGCAGACACACCACACGTAACAGAAGAGCCCACTGGAATGCTGCATTGGCAACACAAGTACTTGAGGTCTCAACTGCAGAGGCATCTATCAGAGTCCACGCGGACCAGCTCCAGAGACAGGAGTGGGCTTGGGAAGAGATGCACCGACCTCCCTTCCTCCCCTCCTTCCTGGAGCATTATTTATTCCATCCCCAGATGAGGCTACAGCTCTGGGCCAGTATTCCCTGAGAGGCGATGTGACCAACTGAGGCGAAAAGCTGGCACGTGCCTAACTCTGTTTTATCAACTCCAATCATACTATAAATAGAGTGGAAGATGAAATACAAAAGAAACTGATAAACATCTTCTGTCCTATATAAATGTCTCCAAAAGATCAAAAATGGAAGGGGGGGATGCTGCATCGCATAAAGGTGCCCCTGCACAAGTTTCTAAACCATACTCAGGAAAAGACGCCAGGCTCCACCCTGTGTTCCCTGGGTGGCTTCTGTACCCTCAGCCTGAGCTGCTTGTCCTTGCTGGGGAGGCTGCCCAGTGCCAGGATGCGCTTTTATCCGTGCGCACGGCCAGCCAGAAGCGCCAGGATCCATGTCACCCCAGTGCAGCTCCTGAACACCGACTGGTTGTGGCAGCACAGCCCGACTCTGCGGCCCTGAGCGGGACTCCGTAGTGGGGCCTGCGCTGTTTTCCGAGGCCCTCGGAGACTGAACCCATCACTCCGTCTTCATCACTTTCCGCCACTGAGGCACAAAGCCTGATGCACAGAACCAAAAGGAAGAGCTGATTTCCGCTCACAGCTACAGCAGGAGCATCCATAGCTGGAGCTACACGTGCAGGACGGACACGGCAAGCCGGGGGCGAGGTAGATGGGAAACGGTGGCCAGGAGGAAGAGAGGAGGGAGCGTGCCGAGGAGCGCCTCCTGGCCACACTCGGGGAGTTGGCCCCTCCCACAGCCCCACCCCAGCAGTGAGTCAGCTCCCCAGACCGCACCCTCCCAGTGCACGGGCGGGGTGACTACTGGTCCGCATGACACTAAATCTCTGCTGCTTTGGCTGGCACCCGTCCTTGTCATGCGTCCCCATTCCCTTATCGGTCTTTCCTAGAATCGGTTCCTAACAAATCAGTTCCATATGGCTCTGCCGAGTTCTGCTTCTGGGGAATCCAGTCTAACCCTGCTAGGACCACATGCGGTCTTAGAAGACGCTCCAGAAGAGATTCTGAGAGGGGACCATTTCCTGATCAGAAGGCCGGAAAATCCACTGTGGAGTTGAGTAAAGTAACGACAACGCTCCGTGCGATGTGGCCTGCCTGTTATCATCAGGACCCATCTGGGAACGGGGCCTGGGCACTTGGGAGTCTCAAGGTCTGCTCCTCCTTCCCTGCTGGCTACTCAACCTTGAATAGAGATGAGTCTCCACACAGGGAAAGTGGAAAGCCCCAGAAGTGCTGGTGTCTGGAAGGCTGTGTCCCCCACAATGTGTCACGAAGCCTAATCCCCAGGGTGACGGCAGTAGGAGGTGAACCCACGCAAAGTGATGATTCCGTACCAAGGGTGCTGCACTACCTCGCTGATATTCTCAGTAGGAACCAGGAGCCCGTGGCTCAGTAGGACACTGGGGTGCAGAGGCTGGGAAGAAGAGCTCTCTTCCTACCATGACTTGGGATTCAGTGTTGGGTTCTGGGGCAAAGACACTGAGCCCACGCTAACCCACTGGAAAAGATGGTTCCTGGAGGCATGAGAAGGGATGCCCCATATTAAATGATGTGTCCGTCAGTCACAAGAGCCTTTGCTTCTTGGGAAGAAAGGCCGGTCCCCTGATTCTGATCCTCATGTTTCATCTTAGTGAAGACTGGAAACCAGAAGAAATAACCTGTTCAGAGCAACTTTGGGCCAATAGCGCTTTCAAAGACTTCGCAAGTCCCGGGGAGGCACTTCCCGCTGCACACCTGCTCAAGTCACCAACCTGGCACCACAGGGCTCACGCGGGCTGGCGTCAGGAGGCAAGAGGCCACGGGGCTCGCAGGCTGACAAGGTAGTGACTTTGATTACACCGAGAAGGCAGAACTGCTGCTGCCCACCAGGTAGGACAGAGACCATGAGGAGCCCCGGAAACCCTCAAGCATCTCTTGGTCTTTGCCTAGTTTTGTCACAACAGAGAAGTCCAGCCACAGCAGTCACCAGGTCCTGGTCCCGGGATGGGGAGCAGGGAGAGGTCGCGATCTGCTGCAGCGCGAGAAGCTGCGACTCACCACAGCCACCTTCTTCATTTCCTAGAGACTGTGACAACCTGTGGAGCGAGGCCACGGTGGCCAGGAAACCTGTGGCCAGATGGGCTGCAGCAGAGGCCGTGGGTATCCTTGCGCTCGCTCAGATCCTGCCACCATTCCCATCTGTCATGGCTGCCATGTGCTGTGCCAGCCAGCACCAGGTCCTTCAAAGACCTCCGCCCTGAATCAAGAGAAGCCATCCAGTGAGGGGACCCTGCAGGGCAGGGAAGCTGTCCCTCCCTGGGGTGGCACCCTTCGGCCACGACTGACAGAGATGAGTGCAGCCTCTGCAGCCTCCTACAGACGTCTGAGCACCCTGCGTGGAAAGCCTGCCTGCGGCAAGAGCTGGGCTCCCTGGAGGACTTTGTAGGGTGTCCTCCTACTGAGTGTTTTTAGGAGCACTTTGCAGCAGTCACTTTTATATAAACTGTCATCTCCGAGTCTACTTCTGAGGCACCCACACGAACGCATGAACTCCAGTGCCTCAGTTTGCGGCCATACCAGCCAGCATGAATGTGGCCCGGAAGTGGCTTCTTTGTCTGGGGATGGAGGCAGGTGTAGGTGTGGGTGACAGACGAGGGCAATCCTCTCTATGGATATAGGAAGCAAAGTACACAGAGGCGTGAGTGCGCATCATTTGGAATCAACAGAATGCAAATTTAGCCTAAGCAGTGTTCCAAAAGAGCCTGCCAATCAAAGGGTGCTGGAAATAAGTCACATAATCATAAAGGCAGTAAATAAAAGATCAGTTATACTTAGAGTCCAGTTAATGATTCAAACAGAAAAATTTTCCCACTCTTTAAATGTGCAGGATTCAACTTCTGTGCTCCTTTTCCATTAATACACTGGATTGTTAATTTTGCAAGTTAACACTTAATAAGAATCGATTAATAAATAACAGTGAAGTGTTATATGGAAGAAAACTTTGCTTTCTTTTAACAAGTTCTATTAACTTTGGTTTTCTCCCAGATGACTCAAAAATGCCAAAGGTTTACCTCTAGAGAAGGGGAGTCTAAACATCAGGATAATCTGCTCTTGATACAGAAACGGATTTTCTCCTTGTCACACCCATCCTAAACGCTGACTCTCAGGAACATGTGACACTCAAGGTAACCTCACCTGCCTGCTGGTGTCCCACTCGAGTGACTATTCATTAAATGAACAGCCAGATGCTAGGAATAAAGAGCAAAAATCTGTTTAAAGTAAGCATGGATGTCAGCCCATGAACTTGTAAGGGTCGCTGTCCTCACCCGTCCACACATCTTAATTTCTGTTCTACCAGCTCTTTGAGAACTGAATGACACTTGAATTTGAGGAGGGAAGTGAAGTTCCAGGAGTATAAAGTTGCACCAACACACTGACGAGGAGGGAGAAGCTGGGCGAGACGCACAACACAGTCGCGGTCACAGAGCTGTAAGGAGGACAGGGGGCGCGCCGCGAAGTGCTCTGGTGGGGCCGGGGCCCGGGAAAGTGCATCTTTGGTGACGGGTGTGCAGTTCCTATTGGTCACTTGTGTCGCTCTCATCTCTGCCTCCTGCACGTATCTGGAAGCCAGCCTCCTGGCTGCCAGGCATTGGGGGACAAGACCACGGCATCCTTTGGAGTCTACTGGGCAAAGGCAAGAAACTCTCGTTGTATCTATAGGGTGAGAAGTCCTTTGGTTCTATGAATGTGTGTGCCAGCGACAGAAGCTAATTCACGGAGACAAAATGCCCACGTGACAAAATCCCACAAAACTCCCTGGTCTAAAATGTTCACACTGGTGACCCAAGAAGTGTCGGTCAGTGGGAAGAGCGGCGGGAGAGGGAGGGAGGGAGAGACGGGGGGGGGGTGAAGGGGTCGCTGGGGTGAGTGTGATCACTGTGCGCTGCAAATGGGGACTAAGGGAGATTTTAAAAATTAAACAAAGGTAGGGAATAAAGTAGACTAAAAGTGCAAGTTAAAAAGTGCCAGGAGGCTGGAGGTAGACCTTGTGGAGAAAAGAAAGGACCCAGCGGTGGAGAGGGGAGAGCAGGGAATGAAAAGCACTAAGCAGCGACGTGGCGCCCACTCCCTGTGATGACTAAACCACTACGTGCAGCAAGTGTGTTCCAGTAAAAAAGTAAAAGTGGACAATATGCAAAATAAGACGATAAAGACGATAAAGAAATACCCGTCAAGAAGTAAGTGCTTCACCTCAGTGCTAACAGCCTCTCCACAGCCTTACATTCTACCTCTAAGTCTTTTAACTTTGGCATCCAGGGTAGACGATTTTCCAACTCACAACACTGGCTGCCTCACACAGCAAACATGTCAGACCACATGTGCAAAAGGAATAGAAGCTACAAGAAAAATGCTGACTTGTTTTGCCAGGGATTGAGCTATAACTCACTCCCAGGAACACAATAGCTGTTCTCTAGTGAAATCTTAAAAACAAGATAAGAGCAAACACATCTTGACACTTAAGAAAAGATAATTACAGCAATCAGATGGCAGCCACTGCCAGCGAGTGGACGTTCTGTGAATCTCATTCCCCGTAAGCAGCCGCTTTGTCTCCCCACCTCTCATGTGGCCCCTAACAAGACAACCTCCTCGGCCCCTCTCCTACCCGTTCCCTAAGGCTGGGCTTTGGCATGGACCTCGCCTAGTTCGATGTCACTCCTGCTTCTTTAACTGCATAACTCTGGGGTTCGGCTCCCCGCGTGGGAGAAGTGAGTCGTATCACACAGGAGGACACTCTGCAAGATGGGAAAGCGTGGGTCCAAACATCAGGCAGTGTTGGTTCCATGGGCCGACTCTGCTCTTTACAACTCTATTGCCTGCAAGAGTTATTCACGTGTGTGCACCTCAAATTCTCCACTCACGGGATCTTCCTGCTTCTATCCATCTGGAAGGGCTGTGATTTCACTGCAAGAGCACAGACAGAATGCTCTGACGACGCTGCTACCCATCATTTTTCAGTGTTGACCACAGCACAGACACTGTCAGGGCTCCGTACATGAATAATTCACAGTCTTCCCCAGTGCGCAGTCTCAGAGAGGCTCGGTTTCTTTGAATGCTATATCTTGGGTCACTGCTGTGAAGTGACTGACAGGGAAAGAGACTGATGTGAGCTGAGCTCAAAGTGCACAGAGCACCATGCTCTGGGAGGCACAGGTGAAGATCTCAAAAAGAAATAATTGTTTCGAGAATGATCTTTTTCTCCAGAGATCTAACAAATTCCAACCTGAGACCACTAATGAGAACCCATGGGCGAGTCTGTCGCTTGTCAGGGGGGCCTCACGGTCCACACCACCAACGAGCTGGAGGAGGAGGGCCTGAAGGAAGTCACAGGATGCCCCTGTAAAGCGCTCCGGCGGAGCCCAGACAGGCCGCCCCAAAACCACACCGGGCCTGTCCAGAGACTAGGAAACAGGGCGGCTCCCAAAGTAAAACTGGGTGCATTTTGCAATGCTTTGAACACAAGGGGAAATACAGCTATGAGTCTGAGACAGCGTGCAGCTGGAGGTACCCCAGGACATGGGGAACACACGCCAAGAACTGAGAAACTGGAAATAGCCGTCAGGTTAGCCTCGGCTTCTCTCTCGCGCGCGCCCCCTCTTCTCTTCCTTGCACTCTTCAACTTAAAAATCACAAGAATAAACATTAATGCAGGGGCTTTTTTATTCCCTGGATTTGTAACTCTTTCCTCCAACTCTTCCCAGAATTAGCATGGATTGTGTAATAGTTCCATCAACAGTGTCCTTATTAGATTTTGGGGGTGCTCCACCCAGAATGTGTAACTGGAGCCTGTGTATCTAAACCAATCTACACAAAGAAATCAGGGGATTATGAACTTTTTAATGTAATTAATCAATATTTGAAAATGGCAAGTCATTCATTCGGGAACAATTCGGCTCTGATGCAAGAAGATAATCAGTAAATTGGGAACAACATGCTTGACTCATCACTTTAACACTGAGATTGTGCTGCTTACCTGTTCTCCTCAACAGTGGCATTTTAAAAAATGCCCTTGAGACTTGAATAATCCCATATTTTTTCTGGGTGTGTGCGTTCTAATCCTCTCAGGCTTCCTAGAAACAATGCGACTGTTTTCATCTCTCCCAGCCACGCCGTCTCCCCAAACATTTCTCCTCCTCGCATCAGGCGTTTTCCTCAGAAAGCAGCGCAGCCTCTCCGAACGCCGGCTCACGCTCAGCTCTCGCGCCCACCCCGGGCTCACGCTCAGCTCTCGCGCCCACCCCGGGCTCACGCTCAGCTCTCGCGCCCACCCCGGGCTCACGCTCAGCTCTAGCGCCCACCCCTTGCTAATGGGGCAGCCGTGGTGCCAGTGCTCGCGGCCGTGCTTGCGGCTGGGTCACAGGGATCTCTTCTTTGGCGCCTGGGTCTCAGGAGCCTCTGCTGCTCTTCGGCAAGTTTTGCTCTCAGTTACCGAATGTCCTAAGTCACAGAAAATCAGGGTTCTTGAGATTCAAAAACACAGACTCTGTAAGAAAACAGGCAGACAATCCAGTAGAACAGTGGGCAAAATACTTTGAATAAAACTTCAGAGTGGATATAAACATGGTCGGTAAAAACAGGAAAAAGTGATTCACTTCGCAGGTCATCAGGGACTGCAAGGCTGACGCACCCTGACAGAGCCGTTGGAGAAAACACGTCCCCTCGAGCGCTGAGGCAGAGGACATGGCGAAACCAGCGCACCGTGTCTGTAGGTACAGGTGAGAGCTCTTAGGACCACTTTGGAAACTGATAGTGCCCTCCGAGCTCAGTGCCCACACATTACCCTGTGTCCCAGAGATCTGAGCATATTCTCCTTTGAAGAGAGACTTACATTTGCCAAAAGACATTCATAGTCAGCAGCGTTAACATCAGTGCTACTTTTCATAGCTCCAAACTGGAAATGGCTGAGCCATCCATCCACAGCAGAACAAAAGCTATAGGACGTGCGTGCAACACAGTGTGGCAAAGAAAGTGAGCAGACTAACGCAGCGTGCAGAGCTCTCGGGAGTGCCCAGTGCTGGCC
>PVIR01041281.1:0-12651 GCA_004026965.1 Petromus typicus
AAAAAAAAAAAAAAAAAGAGATGAATAGATTAAAAATGTGGTGTACTACTCGGCCACACATACATATATAATTAATATAAGTTGGTATATATCTAAATAAAAGACCACGGGAAAATCAGAAAGAAATAAAAACATTTGGTAAATTCTCAATTTACAGATGACTTTGGTTCCAGCAGAACATTTCTAAGTTCGGCTTGCTCCTCAGACCCACAATGTGGGTCTTAGGCACCTTTCTCTCACATATGCAGTGTATGTTTCTTTGCACTTCTGTGTACCCCCTCCACATACTCACGGCTTTTCCTCTGGCCTCCGGTCATCCTGGGCTCTGAGCCCTGCACCATCGCACTGTCACATTGTACCATGAGCACGCAGCTGCACAAGACTGGTAAAGTCCAGCAGATACAATATGAGCTACTTCTGAGATCTGTTCGCACCAACAGATGTTCCTAATGGAAGGTCCATTTGTATCTGAGAAAGTTCACAATCTGAATGTTCGTAAATCAGGGATTTACTAGATTGTAATCCAGCATGGTCAAGGTATCTTATAACTTGACTTACTACATATATCTTACATATTTTATACCTATTTGATCCACTGATCTGTTTTTTAATCTGTATACATGATATTGAACTTTAGAAGATCTTACATGATAAATAAATGAATCTGATGCTGGGAAAAAGAAGAAGAGAAAGGGGAACAGAATTGTGTTATGCATATGTACCAATCCCCTGCACTGAGCATAATCATTATGTCCAACAAATGTATGATAATAAGTGTAAAAGAAATCAGAATAATATAGTCAGTAATTTCAGCTTTAGTAGGGGTACAGAAATTGTTAGCAAACCGTGTTTCCTGTGCCTACAACCCAACTCACAATTCATTTTTCTATATATGAATATTACCCTCAGTAATAGAAAAATTAGGCCCTTCATTATAGCTTTATAAAATATCTGGCTTAAATACCTAAAAAACCCTACAATCATGATCACTCATAATGAGCCAAGCAGAACTACCCAAGTACACAGACACATTAATTATCTCTCATCTGAGACACTAACAGGTCTATAAGTCTTATGTTTCTTGCCTAAGAAACAATCTCCCTATGTAGTTCAGGCTGCTTTTGAACTCATTACATAGCCCAGGCTAAGCCTCAAGCTCTCAGCAATCCTTCTGCCTATGACTCCTGAATGCTGGTATCACCGGCGTGAGTCACCAAGTGCTGGTCTGACCACACACCCTTTACTAATCATGTTTTCTTACCAACAACAGAAGGCAACACCTTTTTTTTGGTTTTGTTTTGTTTTTGAGCTCTACAGGACATTAGAATTCATTTCTGGCTAGACCTTATTCTGATAAATGAATCTACAATTCCAAAGCTCTTTGCAGGACTCAGCAGAAAGGGGTAGAATAATGTGGACATAGATTTATCATTTAACTGCCACAGATTACTGCAGATTATAATAGTAAATTATCTCTCATTTCAATCTACATAGAAATTGTAGCACTGTTAAGATATTCCAAGAGCATAATATGTAGTTTATATTTTCTGTTACACGTTTATTCATTTCAGATATAATTATAAGAAAAACCTGAGGATGTTTACAGTATCATTCATTTAAGAAATCTAAGCCTCTTAATAAATTATGGCCATTTTCATATAAAACACTGCAGACTAAAAAGATTACAAACCACATTCGCTTTGTTAGACACATGTGGATTTGACCTTAACAACATGTCTAGAGAAGAGAACAATGTTCTCATCTCTGCTGGCCTTAAAGTCTTAGAATCTTTATTCACTCTATTAACTAATTTTAACTTCATAATTCCTGTGTGTCTGGCTAAACAGGTGTTGAAAGGTCCATTTTACATGTGATGAAAAGTTAAATTTTTCCAGGTACTTTTCTGGAGAGTAAACAGAAAATGGAAGCTTTAAATATAGATTGCACATTTCTATTCTAAAACTAAAGGATGTTTTCATCAAACTGTAAGACACAGAAAGATTATATGACTTGCCCAAGGCAACTAGCAAAGTAAGAATCAGGAAAAAAGAAGAATTATATTTTAAACATATATGGATTTTTATGGTCACTGTATTTTTATGAAATACAAATGTCTAATATTCCCTCCAATGTCAATTCAGTACCTTTGGATGGGGCCTAGGAATCTGCTTCTTAACAATACACGATTGTTTCTGATGAAGATGGACTGCAGTCTGCATTGTGAGAGGCTAATGATTGTGGAGAAAAAGTTAAAATGCATCAACCAAGGAATCAAATTGACTGTAGACTTGAGAAGGACACCCACTGTTTCATATACCACCCACCCCCTTCCAGAGTCATTCTTTGGGTAAAAGACATACATAGCACACACATTTAATTAATTATATTTAATATAAACCATGATTATGTCTACTATATATATGTCCCATCTAGAGTCTTCAAATTACACGATCAGTACAGACACGATGTGCCATTTCATTCTTCCAACAGCCCCGTGGTCTTTTCTAACATCCTTGTGTTACTGAGAAGGAACCAAGGCACAGAGAGTTCAAATCACTTCCTTATGTTTCCACAGTTAGACCCTGGAGGAGTGAAGTTTAAACTAATCTGTGTGGTTGTTAGAAGTAAAATGGTGTTTATATGGGTCTATGAGAGTGTCAGTAAAAGATAAGAGTTTATCGTAAAAGAGAGAGACTCAATGCATTAAAAAACACTTCTTTTTAGAGTTTATTCAAATTGAAAGAGCCGCGTGGCTTACATTGAATTTGGTATGATACCAAACTGGAACAAGAAGAAACTGATAAATCTATGACATTTTTAAGAGATCAGTCAAATTATGACACCAGAATAATCATAAATGATTTTTAATTTACCAGAAATTCAACAAGGCTATGTTTCCTTCCTGTAGAGGAAAAAGGTGGAATGGAAATATCTATTGTATTACTGTACAGAAAAAACACCAAGCTGAGTACAAGTTGTTCTGGACTTGAGATACAAAGGCAGGGCTTTGGCCTAAAAATGTCTGTGCATACCCATAATTCCAGCTCTCCAATGTGAACGCAGCAAGATAACAAGATCCGACCTCGTCTGTGCCACATAGGACTTACTGTGACCCAGTACTGAAATTTAACAAACAAAAAGATAATGGGGCTCAGTATGCAACTCAACATAAAGACCTTGAGTTCAATGTATAGCACTGAAAAAACAACAGAAGTAAACAGAGGGCTTTGCATTCTCTCAATTAACAGATTTATACACATCAGCAAGATAGTTCTTAGAATCTCTGTTTCCCTTCTTAATAAATGGGGCTTTTAAACAAGCTCATGGCACATTAAAAAACTGACTGCAATAGTTTACGTTGCAATTCAGGTAGCAAAGCTTATGTTAGTCAATATGCCCCAACTATGATTTCTATGGCAGTATTCCTAGACTAACAAATAATCCAGGAGGTGAAAGATTTTGGCAATGAGAAATAATGTTCTAAGGTAAAACTCCTAAATGAAGATATATTTTTTTAGAAATACAGAGGTTTGTTGTAACTCATTACTTACAAAATTGAGCTGGTTGATAATTTAGATTTTCGCTGAAGATTTTTGATTTTTTTTCCTGAAGTATTCCTTTGCTTTTAGAGAATGTGTGCAATTCTATTTTTAGTTCCAGAAATAGCACTTCAAATTTTACAGTTATTGCAACACCCAATTCTCACTGTAACCTTCCAAGGTAACTATGATTAGCCCAATTTCCATACTTAGAAAGCTGAGATATAGGGAAACAAAGTGACTCTGGGTCAGCAGTCTCTGCTCTTTGCAGTGTTCTATTGCCCTTGAGTCCAGAAGTCCAAGCTACAGACACCTTCTCTTGTAATTCTAATTGGAACATGATTTATTATAAGCATGCTATGGGTCTCTGAGGACTTCCAGGACTCTGGCAATCTGGGCCAGTGGCCATAACACTAGGAATAATATTGCACAGCAGGCTGTCAACAACATGGTTGAAACACAAGCTCCAAAGATTTACTCTGGAAATTTTAACTAGGCTAGTGAGGGGAGACTTTGCCTGGAAATCTAAGAAGAAAGTCTGGGCCCTGCATGCTATAAAAATTTATAAGATGAAGCATATTTCCTGTTTGAAATTATAGAGTATCTGCAAAGACAAAACCAATCAATGAGTTATCTACGCTAACTAAATATCTCTTGATACATAAATATTAAGTAAATTATATGCACTTAGTTATATGTGTGCACATCAGTTCATCTCTGTTTCTCAATAAATAGGAAATATTATGTTTACATTTTAATTGCTATTGGGTAATCAATACAATGATAAAATAGATCCTTATTGATCTTAGTAGTTGGGTCTGAGAATTAACACCTTTGCTTACTGTGTGAGCTTGTTGGAGACACCAGAAGTCAAACTCGGTTTCCTCAACACTAAAAGAGAAATGTAAATACTTATATTGAAAGGTAGGTATGCCAAATAAAACAGCAATTCTTCAGTACTTTAAATGTAAATGGTTCAACACCTGATTCCTTAAAAAATGAAGTCAAATAAGACATTCATATTTTCAGGCTGATTATATATGATTTATTCTTATGAAATTTTAAGTATTATCATCTTCCAAATGCTTTTTGAGAATGGATAGATAGCAGCTTTATTGAAAAAGAAAATTGGTCATCGTGCCCAGCCTGGAAAGATGAATGATAGTTTTGTTAGTAGTTTTTACATAAGTAGGGATTTTGAAATTCTCTTTGCAGGCCGGTCATTTCCCCCATTCTTTCTGAGTTCCTCTGACACTGCTGTTTTATCATTCCATCTTTTGACAGCATCACACCTGGAAAGGCTCATTGCTAAATCACAGTAATTTCAGTCACATCTCTTGACTCAAGCAGGAGCAGGAGTTGAGGATCAGCACTCCCTTCTCCTTTCTGAGGTGTAAGTTCTCTTTCCTACCTCGGCAGAGTGAGAAGCAAAGCACCAATTTCAACCACTTAATTGAAGGTAAGGAGGTAGAAAGTGACAGACTGAGCTGTCAGCTTCTGGATGCAGAAACAGTTTTCTACAACTTGCAGGAAAGCTTCCCACTTCATACTCCAAATTTCTTTATCATCAAAATTACCTATATTTGATATACAAATACATGTGTGTATATGCATGTATCCTGCAGAGTCAATAATGAGGAGAGAGAAACAAAGAAAGAGACAGTGATAGAGAGAGAGAGAGACAGAGAAAAATAGAGATGAAACAGAGAGAGATGGGTGTCCTCCCTGAGAAAGGTGAAACAATTACTACTAAGTTATGAATAGATCCCCAGAGGAAATGTCACTCACACCAAGCTCCTTAGGGGCAGCCTCACATGTGCCACTGACATTTCCAGTGTGACGCTACAGCCATACTGACAGGGTGCCATTCTCCACTGCAGTATTTTCTGAGGTGGTGCAGGACATGATGGCCCAGAAACCAAGCTCTATTACTCTTCATCTTTTCCTTAGTTACCTTGCAGGATCTCATCCTGCTCACATAGAGATAGATACCTTCTCCTACAAAAAGGCAGCATTCCTGTAATAGTTAATATAATCTTAATATATAACTTGTTTAATACTTTAAAAGTGTCCATGCTAATTTCCCGGGGCCACATCCATACAGAAGATCAGCACAGACACCTGTTAGATAAGCCAGTCAATGTTTATCACCTAGATAATGTAGGCTACGTATATTATTTCTCCCTCAATTATGTAAGTAATACAGACTGAAGCAGCTTCCAGGTTTGATTGATAAATAATTGAAAATGAATAAAGCTAATTTAAAAGGCAATTTAGAGGGATACTTTTGAGATTCTGGCCATTTTCTTATCACATAAGAGGTGGTGACAACCTAGCTAGTCATTTAGATGATGCTAAGGTGGGAGTAAGAAAATGTGCTTCTGTACGTTAAGTATCGAGTGAGGGACAGAATCAACCTATTTAAATTCATCTCTGAATTTATCACTGCATCTACTCTTGTTCCCACACCAGTCACTTGAATTTTCAGCTATGCAGTTTAAGAGAAATTCGTTGATGATGTGTTCAAATCTCATACCTACTAAAATGAGGCCAGATTTGCCAAGCTCTCAAGGTTGGTGCCAACTCCTACATCAACAAGGAGAAGCCATGATAGAATTCTCCAACTGTGGGAAGGTCTACGAAGACCTGGAGAACTTTCTTTTCACTGAGCATTGACTATTTACTCCTAGATCTATTCCAAACTGGACCTGTGATGACCCCTCATTCCTGTGATGCCTCAGTTTCTTTACTGTTTGCACATCTCTGGATGAGTAAGGCTTTACTTTTAAACCCAAAATATGACCAAAAGCAAAAGGGCCGTTTAATTTTCCTTTTAATTATGCGAGTATTCCTTGTCTCAAGAGCAGAAGTCCAAGAGAATTGGATTTCCTTAGTGTCATCACTATCCTGCCCTCCTCTCACTATCCTGCCTGCTCCTTGCCTCCACCAGGCAGAAAACAGAGTATTTACTGAGAATCACATGAATGTTTTCAGATGCACCATGAATTTGGATGCCATTACTGAATATTAAGCTCATTTAAAAAATATCTAGCACCTTATACTAATTCAATAAATATTTGTGCCATAAATGAATTAATATTTTGATTCAAATGTAGGACAAATTTTTGCTCACAGTAGCTTGCTCATTCTAATATGATGGACAGAGAAAAGCAGCTATGGTCACTGCTATGGTCTCTCTCACTTGAAAAAAGGGCAAATGTTTCATATTTATGAACACAGTGAGGAGAAAATCTTTTGTGAAGAAACATACATTTCACTGAGATAAAAAAAAAACTGTACTTGTGTGTGAGTAGGTCCTGAAGGAGAGAGAAATAGGAGAGCAATAAAAATAAAATTAGCTTGAGTGAATTACAATGGTTGCAGTGAAAGAAAAGGACTTCATAGGGGTGAAGAATAACACAGGAAATGGAACAAACATATAGTGGCTTTTATGTAGTTTGGTCAAGTACCATCTAACGTATACTGTCTTACATAGCTCTTCATGAATTAACCAGTAAAATATCCACTGCCCTTCAACAGGATGCAAAGTTGGCTGTTCCTAGTGCATGTCAGAGGGCTGTGGCCTGCTTCTCGAAGAAGGCAAAAGAGAAGTTTATCACACGTTGGTGATAAATGCTAACAATGCTGTTGGCCCTAGGCAAATCTCATTGAACTTTTGATAGCAGCTCTTTTACTTCCTAACAGTACAACTGGGAAACAAAAAGCATTAAATAATCCTCTTCCCCTTAGCTGCACCATATACACACAAATCGCCATGCACCAACACACTCCTAAAGGGAAAGTCCTACTCAGAGAAAACAATCAGACGTTTCCCGTTGAAGCTGCTGGACGTCAAAACTAACACAGTGAAAAATGAGGTGTGTTGGGTGGTAGGAGGTTGGGTCACACAGGAAACTCAACTAAAAGGGGTATCTATAATAGAGTTCATCCAACATTTGAGTTCTGTGACTTGTGTTTTTTCTAAAAAGAGAGAGCAGTTGATACATTTTTTCAAATAAGGCTGATAATAAAAAGTGAAATGTAATCAATATTTAACAGTAATATATTTAAGCATACATGGAATATCTTAAAAATAAGTATTAATCTTACAAAAATTTAAGTCTACCTGCATATTTGCTACATAAGTCAACCTGGTTAAACATTGCAAACTATTTAAACACATTTACAATTAAAATGACAGCAGTTTTTTTCTTTTCAGACTTTAGTGAAGCAAAGTCAAAAAGCATACAAAAGTTCACTACTAAACTGATGAGAGATTTATCTACTTCAAAATGGGAGGGCAAATTTCTGTATCTAAGGGTTGCCTTTCAAGAAATTCTAGTGAAATGTGTGCTTTGCTTCCATTTGCAGGAAATTAAATAAAATCTGATTGGTTTAAGAAATATACTGTAGTATAGCCTCTTCAGCAATTCAGGTTTTTCTCTATAGTCTTCATATGATTACCTTAAATCAATGATTCCTATTTAAAAAATATCACCATTTACTGCAAAATTTAACTAACATGCTACTACACAGGTATTCTATAAAAGCCCTGACTTTACAGGAATGAGTAAAACAGAACTCCTATAAATTCAGGAGCTAGTACAGCAAATAAATATGAAAAATTCTAAGTAAACACGAAAAAAAATCTAACAAATATTATATGAAATCTTTGTGCCACAGAAAGAGCTTTGTATTAGAAGAATATTCATTGGTTAAATGCAATCATTTTACTTCCATAAACCTGTATCAGAAAAGGGTTTGTGTTAGAATATAAATGTTGTCAATAAGTAAAATTGAAAATGCTGGGCCAGGGATTTAGCTCAGTGGTTCTAGGCCCTGCTTTGCAAGTGAAAGGGCCTGGATTCAATCCCAGGTAACAACATACAACAATGATGGGCGTGGAGACTCACACCCACCAGCAATCAGAAACACATAACACAGTGCCACGTATGGTGGCTCACACCTGTAATCCTAGCACACGGGAGGCAGAGGCAGGAGGATTGCTATGAGTTCAAGACTGAGCTCAGGGCCAGCCTGAACTGTAAAAGCAAGAACTTGTTTCAAAAAAAAAAAAAAAAAAAGCTTTCTATATAAAAATAACTAAATTGTCGGGGTCGGGGAGTTAGCTCAGTGGTTCTGGCACCTGTCTTGCAAGCACAAGGGCCTGGGTTCGATTCCCTGGTAACCACATAACAATACTGGGTGTGGAGACCCACACCCAGCAGCAATCAGTACCACATACCACAGTGCCGGGCGTGGTGGCTCACGCCTGTCATCCCAGCACTTGGGAGGCAGAGGCAGGAGGATTGTGATGTGAGTTTGAGGCTGAGCTCAGGGCCAGCCTGAACCACAAAAGCGAGACCCTGTCTCAAAAAACCTAAAAAATAAAAATAAAAATAAAAAAATAACTAAATTGTCAACTGAAGTTCTTAAAGAATTTCACTTTCCAGTATAGTATGCCAAAGGACACCATGTAATGTAACAGAAAAGATGGTGATTATAAGTCAATAGCCACCTTGGATATTAACTTTGCATGACTGCCTAAGTGGCTAATATTTAAAGTGACACTTTCTTTACCTGTTTTGTCTGTCAAAGTGTGGATGGATGAACCATTCTTTCGGATCTCTCTAGCACCAAAAGTGAATGTTTCATATGATCCAGTGATGCCTGCTGGGAAAACTTTTAATAGTAGAGGATAAAAGTACAAGTGTGAACATGTAGAACTAAAATGCCTATTGTATAGGGATCCTATTAATTAAAGAAATGTGAATGTTAGGTTTTGGTAGTTATGGCTATATGGCTACTATTCTTAGTTTAATTTAATCCGAACCTATACTTGGATTACACCTGTGATCTTTTTGAAGACTAATCTTCACTCTGGGTTTTCAGGTGAATATTGCTTAGATCTGTATCATTCAAGAAGTCTTTATGAGACACAACACAATTCTTCACCTTTTTATACACATACCAACACCATATACTATGGTGATATACCATAGTGATTTAAGAGTAAAAGATCCATCAACCTGTGTTGGAGTGAAGAAACTGAGAAACTCCCACTAACCCAAGATGAACATATGTCACTAGAAAGACTTTACTGTTCTGAGCCATGGACAGGTTTTTTTTTTTTAAACACAGGAGAATCATATGCTTCCTGAATGATGTGGGACAAATCATAACACAAAGAAGTCTATTTTTTTTCCTTTACTTTCCTTTGCATATAAATCTTGAAAAATTAACCCTCAATTTTTTTTTTTTTTGAGACAGGGTCTCATTTTTAGTTCAAGCTGGCCCTGAGCTCAGCCTCAAATTCACATCACAGCAATCCTCCTGCCTCTGCCTCCCAATGCTGGGATTATAGGCATGAGCCACTACGCTGGGCACTGTGGTATGTGGTGCTGATTGTTACTGGGCATGAGCCTCCACACTCAGTATTGATTGTATTGTATGTGGTTACCAGGGGATTGAACCCGGGCCCTTGCACTTGCAAGACAAGCGCTGGAACCATTGAACTAAATCCCCAGCCCAAACCTCAATTCTTATAGCAATCACAAAAAAAGAAAATAATAATTCTGTAAATTCCTGTAGTATTAAATATCTATAGTTTGTTAAGGGTTTGTAAAGTTTCTCAAACAACAGTATATATTCTTTTATCCTTCATCCTCAAAATAAATCCAGTCAACTATGGTAGCTCTTCTGAATACTGTTATTTCTAAGGATGAATTCAAAAGGAATATCATGGTTGGAAAACCTCAGAGATGTATTGCGGATGGTGAGCCAAGCAATTCTCTTTCAGCTCATTCTCCTGCCTTGAACAGTGTATCACCCCTTTACAGTGGTGTCTATCCCAAGCAGGGATCCCTGCAGACCTAAGATCCTTGAGGTTCAGAGTTTGCATAATTACCTTCCAAAAGTTTCTACATCACGTACAAATGCCAAGTCGGTACCAAGCTGAGTCACGCAGAACCTCCCTGTGCATGTCCCACCCACCCTGAACATGTGGAACTCCAACACCAAGCTGGATGCTCCCACACATCAAATCCCAGTTTACAAAATCCAACCCACAATATAACACATGCCAGCGATAATATTATGACTGTAACTCACAATGTTCAAGTGCTCTTCGTGATGCTGATCCCAGCACTATGATAAGTTTATATTTCATGATACTTTTATGAAGGATCCTCAAATAATGGGAAAAGGAACAAAGAAAGCACTACAGATGATCATGGATCACTTCTAATTGGCTTTTTTTGACCTGATGCCAGCATGCAGCAGACCCCAAACAAAATCTGTGAACCTGTATGAAAAGCAGTAATGATCTCATTCATCAGATTCTACTAATAATTCATAAAGTCTGAACTATGTTACTGATCATGTATCTTTTTATGCCAGCTTTATTTCTGCTGGTAAATAATAACCCATTTAATTACAGAAATAAATCTGTTAGCCCATTACCAGGAACTTGAAAGTGATAAAAAAGTTTAATAAAATAGTCCCTAGAAATAGAGAACTCAATTAGATGCTGTTCTTTGTCCACAACATAATTTTATTTTAGTTCACAAAAGACCTCCTGACCACCCCAAACATGGCTGCCCAGGGGAAGATAATTCCTGGCCCTGCCTATTAGAACTTTCCATTTCTGAGTTCATTTTATCATAACTATTTTAGTTTCTTATTAATCTCAGGCTCTTTGTCAGAAAGCCTGAACTCTTGGCTCTGCTGTATATTCTTTCTTCCTTTCTCTCTTCATTTTTTCTCCTTTTTTGCTATGATCTTCTCGTCCTAGAAAAGGTAATTTCACACATACTGAATTACTGCAATTTAGGTCAGGCAGACCAGGCACCATGAAAATAAGTTCTTTATTTAGAAAAAAAAAGTTTCTGATCTTTTTCTCCTATAAGCTTGTGAGAATCTCACCTTCTTTCCTGTTATGGATATTGTAAAAAATATTTTTAAAGCATTCTTTTAAAAACTGAGAGTTACCAGATATATCACTGTCTTTCACTAAAACCACATTAAGGAAACAAGGGGCTCTGACTGGCCTCTTACATTAATACCATTAGTAAACATTATTTTCTTTCAAACCAGCAAAGACTTTTTAATTTTTTAATGGTAAAGTTTTGGAGGACCTTACTGTACTATGACTTGATGGGTTGTAGCAGACAGTGAGTGTTTAAAAGGTGATTTCAGAGATTTAAATTTCACCTTGTAGCTCCTAATACATATTCATTCATTACAGGAGGGTTCCTATATATACCCCTCCACTAGAAGGACACTGTTTCAAGAATTTTTCAAAACATTATCATCTTAAAAAGCATATTATTTCATACAGGAAAAAACTAACACACCAAGTTCAAGCAACTGTACCAAGATTCCACAGTTTAAAAGTGTTTCTGCCAGCATGAAATCTGAAAGGTTAGATAGCAGAAATTTCTAACCCAATCATTCCTTTTTTCCCCTTACACTCCCCAACTCTCTGCCTCCAAATGACTAAGTTGAGTAACTGGGTTCAACAGACAATGCTGAATGCCTTTCATAGGTCAAGTGACATTCTAGAGTCTATAAGACACATGCAGGGGTTTGAAAAGAAAGTAACAAAATAATGATGCAGCTGGTCTTGCCTGGGTTAGAAGCCACCCCCTAACAAGAGAGGCAAAGTGAACAGAGAAAGCCATTTCCCTTCTTTTTGAGAGACATCTTGGGCCAGTCAAATATTTGCTCTATCCAGCAGGGACAGGCTACAAATTCAAAGAGTAGGTTATTCTTTTGCTTAAGATTTGGTATCTTGGGGGCCGGGGAGTTAGCTCAGTGGTTCCGGCGCCTGTCTCGCAAGCGCAAGGACCCGGGTTCGATTCCCCGGTAACCACATAACAATACTGGGTGTGGAGACCCACACCCAGCAGCAATCAGTACCACATACCACAGTGCCAGGCGTGGTGGCTCACGCCTGTAATCCCAGCACTCGGGAGGCAGAGGCAGGAGGATTGTGATGTGAGTTTAAGGCTGAGCTCAGGGCCAGCCTGAACCACAAAGCGAGACCCTGTCTCCAAAAACCTAAAAAAAAAAAAAGATTTGGTATCTTATTATGTGTTCTTAGAGTTTAGTC
>PVIR01041282.1:0-12835 GCA_004026965.1 Petromus typicus
CCCCCCATATATATAAAATTTGTTTCCTTACTTTTTTGTTACAATCTCAACATTGTCCCCTTTCACCTTATTTTACATTGAGCATTTTCTATTTCACAATATATAACATACAATGCTAGGACCTTTATTTTAAAGCCACATTTCCAAGTAAAATTCTCTTCTAATTTCCTTGCTTCTCAAAGCCTTAACTTCTCTTCAATAAAGACAAGTGGGAAAATGTCATTGGACTTTATATACAAGAGATCATGGGTAGAATATGGAATTTTCATAGGACTGGGGTCAGAAGCAAAGAGTCAAGAGGCTAAGCATGAGAGAAAAACAACACTATCCTGACAGTTGAGCTTGGTGGATACAAAGACATGTTCTTCGAGCTCCGCACTTCTCAGTGTTCGTGGCCTCCTTCTTCTTCTCCCTTTCTGTTATCGCACAAGAGCTGCCCTGCTTCAGCCTTAAGGACACTGGATTGGCCTGAGTTGTGGCGCGTGGTCATTCCTTTTATCTCTGATGACATCATTCCCTCTCCTTTCATCATGGTCTCCAAGTTTCTCCTTCATTTACATGTTCACTGTCCTTGTGCTCAAACATTTGAAAATTTTTTCTAAATTTTCCAAAAAGCTCCATGGTAGGAAATAGAGCATATATTTTCAATTTTCTTCTTAATCAACCACTTGATGGAATTCTACATTGTTGTTGTTATTATTCCTTGAAGCTTCTCCTTTCATGAATGTCATGACATCAAATTTTGGTCATCTCCTGGCTCTGCCCACCCTGTTTCCTCTGTAGAATCACTTTCTATGCTTCCTATAAATAATAACAATGATAATAACAATGATAGTGAGAATAGTAATAAAAAAGAGCAAACAGTGAAAAGAAACAAGTAATATCTGGTAAGCGCTCATCATGATTTAGACACTGTTCACAGAACTTCCCAAGGTTTGTTTTGTTTGACGCTTCTAAAGTTCTAAGGGATAAGTATGATTAGCTCCATTTTTACCCCAGAGGGAATTATAGTTTAAGGGACTTCATGCATACGATTTGTAGGAACAGAAACTTAGATTCAACATTCTAGAGCCTCTGTTTTTTGCCACTGAACTCTAGTTTCTTTTTCTCAGTTTCTAAACACGTGACTTCACAGCATACTCTTCTCTGTGTCCACAACTTCATTTGACTTTATGTACCCGTTACCTCTAAATTTATGTCTCCAGCCTTGATTTTTCCTCCAAGCTCTGGAGGTAACCACCTAACTGAGTAAACTCTGATACAAAACAAGTATTTTCTTTAGATTCTGGTCTTCTTCTAACATTTCCTTTATCAGTTTATGGTACTGTTACTCAGTCAAGAGATAAAGCAAAGACCTAGGAGTAATTATCTTCAATAATTTGTGGTCTTCGTTTTTCTTACACACATATCTCATATCTGACACAAATGTAATTGAGTATCACTTTCCATGAAATAATTCAGTGGTTTCATATTGATTAATTAATAAAAACTAATGATAAAACAAATGGAAAAAAACAACTAGCATTTGTTGTGTTTTATTACACTGGTAACTTACTTTTTATGACTTAGAAACCTGGCCTGATGTCAGCAGGCATATTATGCCAAAATCTCTTGCCCCATGACCTGCCTCTTCCTTCTCTCTTTCTAGAGTGGCCTATTATTCTTCAACCTTCACACTTCACCTCAAACAACACCTTAGACATTTCCCCAACCTAAGTTGCATCTCTGTTACATATTCACATCAATTACTTGTCATTTAGGAAGGAGGACATTGCTTTATTGCAATATCAGTTTTATCTTAGTTAATTATTTGGTTGATATCTATTTCCTAATTAGACCACAATCTCCACAAAGGCAATGACTTTGTCATCACCAAAATATTCAGGTCCAGGGCATAACAACTCAGGGGACAGAATAAGAAAAATTAGACAGCATGCACAAAACAATATTTTCTTCTTTTCTGCTTCCTGTGTGATCCATTTATAAGGAAATGTGTTAGAGGGAGGTCACTGAAGACATTGGCCATGATAAGATGTCTTAATAATTTTAGTATTAGGCATTAGAGAATAAGAGAGGGGAATGGTGTGCATGCACATGTGCATATGTGTTTGTATGTGTATTAGGGAAGGAGAAAGTAGTCTATCAGTAGTTTGGAGACTTACTCGTAATGATAGGTGGTGTGGGTCTGAGTGTATGAAGTAGAAAACTGGAAGGAAGATGTGAACTATGTCACTGCTGTTCTACCTTGTGACACACATAATTAGCTGTTTTGGATGGAGTGGCCCAGAAGTGCTACAGATCTAAGTCCATCCATGTATTCTGAGCTCAGGGAGGGTGTCACATTGGAAGCATGCAACACATAGACTGCAACACACACACTAGCAGGCAGTAGAGAAGCAGCGCAAGTTCTACTTTTGCCAGTCATAGGTAACATGTGCAGATTCTGCATGGCATAGAAGTATGATGTGCACCCGACATCAGCAGCTGAGATTGATCTCCTCAATCACTTGTGGGACCATATGGAGAAAGGTGAGACAATTTTAACTTTTTATAGGACATAAGGTTCCATACAGAGTATTTGGAACTTACAGGTTAGGAAAAGCCACTTGGGATTAATCAGAGACACCTGGGAAAGCAGTGCATGAGAAGAACCAGCTCCCAGAGATGTTTCAAGCACAGAAGGGAAGTGAGGACAAGGCCAGTGGGAAGGCACAGCCAGGCAGAGGCTGGCCACGCCCAGTGGCGATTCTCTCTGGAACTTAGAAGGACACAGGAGCAAGTCACAACTTGCATCTCTCCTGCAAGTTCCAGTCACTAGTAGCTTCCCTGATTGTTCTCAGCTTTGTGTGTGTCCACTTGTATTTCTCTCTCACATTTCCTTACTTTTTGATGTTGCTTTGTACTATCAGTGGCAGCATGCTGAGATCCCAGTGTGCGGAGCCTGTGAAAAGATGGATGTCAACAAAGGGAGGAAACACAGAGGAACAGTACGTCTGGAGACCTGCCCCTGCTGGCTCTGTGGGATGAGATTCTCTACTGAGCTGCCAGATGAGACCCAGTCACGTTAGATGCAGCTGAGCTGGTCAGATACCAGAATGTTAATTATTATGCTGATTTTCTGTCCCATAGAGCATTGTCCAGCCTGGGATATCCACTGAACTAAAAAGAGAATTATTCATTTGGACCAAGTCTAAAAATCACGTCATTGGAAAGAAAATAATATCTGCTCTGAGATAGATCTTTGCTTTCGGATCTCTGCTGTACCTTTTATACTTTCCCAATGGTTTATTTTGTTTATCTCATTTGGGTGTTTTATTACTGTCAAGTGGACCAACCTCCTTTCCAATGGTTACAGAATCCTTAAGCATGCTTTCAGGTCTGGTCCAATCCTCTGTTTTCTTTGCTGTATGAGGTTGTACCTGCCCTTCATCAACAGTGTGGTGGAAATCTCACAGATGGTATTCACCAAGGCTTTATGGACTTTGCAGAGAAGCTCCCATGTGTGATAGTGCTAGTTCCAGTGTCCATGGTGAGCTGGGGGGATGTGCAGCTTGAGTGCTTAGAAAAAGCACAGAGAGAATTGCAGATGAACAGTATATAATAGGTGCTCGGTAAGCAATTTCTAAAAGAGTGCATGAGTAAATATAGGGTTGCAAAAGGACAATTCTTCCCAGAGCACTATTTTCAGCCTTTGAATTTGTTTTCCCACTGCATCAAAATATTTTGTTTTTCTACATCAATACCCTGCATCACGACTGGAATATGAAGCAAAACTTTATAAAACCCTTTGGAATTTAATATTTAGAATAGTTAGTGGTACCTCTTGTGTTTAGATAACCTTTAACCTTCACCAAGGTAGGGAAAATACTCATGATATCCAGAAGTAGGTATGTCTATAAGGGCTGCATCCTGATAACTCTCTCCCCCCTCAAGTTGTGACACAAAAATATAAACTTCATAAGACCTTTAATATGGCCATTTAGTGATTTAGCAAAGAAACATAGATTTATTATTTCTCTTGTTTCTCTTTTTCACTGTAGTTATTAGTGCTTCTTAAATTGCAGTGATGTCATTTGCTTCAGGGAATATTTATCCAGACAATTTGCCCCAGATGCAAATCACACTATTGGCCTCTTAGGTGGAAAGGAGGTTCTGTCAGCACTGGTGCTTGAGGCCGGCTCCCTGGCCTGAGGGCTGAGCTTCCTTTGAGCAGAGCTTGCCTGTCTCAGTGTGCTGATCTGCTGCCCTTAATTAAATCCTCAGGTTCAACAGTGTGCTTTTGCTCCTTGCTTTCTGTCTGGTGAGAAAGACTCCTATAGACATATATACAATTTCACAATAATTAACAGTCAGACAGAGGAAAACATTGGAAGATCTTTTTATCATACTTCCATCTAGGACAGGTTTCTTGGATGCAATACATACTTTCCCAATGACAAAATTCATCCCAGGAGACTTAATTCAAAAACATATCCTGAAACTATGCCTAATGCCTAAACACAATACTCAGTCTTGGTTGAGGGAATACAGGATAGGCACAGGGAGTCAGGTTCTGGAATAATACTGACACCCTATACAAACCCCAGCCCAGCCACTTAAATTCACTGAACTTTGAAATGCTCTGAATATACTG
The DNA here is from genome assembly GCA_004026965.1 of Petromus typicus. Classification (NCBI taxonomy): domain Eukaryota; kingdom Metazoa; phylum Chordata; class Mammalia; order Rodentia; family Petromuridae; genus Petromus; species Petromus typicus. Next base: position 4,634 of record PVIR01041282.1, read on the forward strand.
ATTTCTTCATCTGTACAATGGGAACCACAATACTATCTTATGGAGATTTTGTGCAAATTGATACAATTCTCACTACACAGTCTTTTCAACAAACACTCAAAATGTATAGTTAATTGATGTTCTTCTGTAAGTCTTACTCTTATTAACTGTTTTCTGTGTATTCAGTCCAAACTGGCAATTAAGCACTTGCAAATAAATGTGAGTCATTACATCAAATAACAGTTGTTTTTGGAATGTGTGTGTATGTTTAATATGGATAATACTATTTTGAATAAAGCTCTAGCATAATAACCATGTTGTCTAGATTCCAATCTTTATAGAAGGCCTGATTTTTAGTTTGATTACATTTTCTTTATTTCCTAAGTAAAGAAAGTCTCCACTTCTACTATCTAGCAGAAATAGTGTGGACATGACCAAGATGAATGAATTTTCTGGATTTGCATTTGTTTTAATAGTTTATACTACTGTATTGTTTAGTCGCAATCATTTTAATGATGTTATTTTAGACTCAACTCTGAGGCATTATTTTCATCTTCAAAGCATACTAAATTTCTCTTCATTTGAAATTTCTTGCTTAAAAAATTCACCAGATATTTATTTATGCTACTGTCATTAATCATCATTATCTTTGAGATTAATTTGATCACAAGAATTCTAAAACTTTCTGAAATAATCAAGTAGTATTGATTTTGCCCAAAATGAGTACTTATTTTACTACAGTATAAAGAAGAGTTGACTGAACAGCAACCTCAAAGCAACAAAAACAAAGCTACAGGCCTAAAACTTTTGATCTCTTTCTCTATAAGATTCCAACAGACAATCTGATGGGTCAAAAATAACTAGGGGGGATGTATTTATTATCTTCCCTTTTCTTGGTGATGGTGGTGGTCTGGACTCAGTGTCTTTGTACTGAGTCACACCTTCAGTCTTTTCATGTTTTATTCTGGGGCAAGTTCCCAAAGTCAGTTGCTGAATTATCCAGGCTTGCCTTGATCTTGAAACATATCTGCCTCAGCTTTCCAGAATGGAGGATGTATTGTCATGTGCTAGCATGCTTGTCTTTTTGTTTTATAAACAACAAAAATAAAAATTACTAATGTTGTATATATTTCTTTTGCTTTTCCCAAAATTTCGTTATTTCTTATAACACCATTTTCAACTGTTTATCCTATTACTTTGCTTTAGAAAGTTCTGATATTTTGTTCTTTGTGATAAAAATTAAATGGCAAATTACCTTCTGTATTTCCAAGCAGAGTTCATTTTTTCATATTTTTTCCTTTCTCCCACTTTCTGTCTTTGTGCCTCCTTTTGAGGCTGATGCTGTTAATTATTAATTAAATTTAAAACATTCCAATCTGGGTTCCAGAGCAATGGGAGAAGCTGTAAGGAAAAGACAGGACATGTTAGTGGGCTCCAGGAAGACACTCCAATGCTCTTTTCTTAAATCTAGATGCCCTGAGTAAATGCTCCTTCCAGCTCCCAAGACAAAATTCAACTGAGCATAGCGAGTGGGGTTCTGGAGGAAAGAGAGCTGGTAGATTATGATGAACCACTGTACCTTGAAGCTATTCATTTGCTGGGCCTAAACTTTAATTTATTTCTCATTCATCCATTGAGCACATTATGGAGAGAGTCTTCAGTTTTATCTACTCTGGACAGCACAGCACCTTGCTCCACTAAGCATAATGGGTAGAAATTAGGCTCAGAACTCAGGCTGGAGAGCTCTTTCCATGTGCAGAAAGTAGACACAGACAAATCACTTTTTCTGTACAATCCTCTCCAGCCAACCAAGGAAGAACATCATAGGAAGGGGTCAATGTCACAAGTCGGGAGTCTCTTCTGCTAACTAGAAGCAGAATCATTTGAGACCTGATGTTGCTGTGACTGACCACAGATCTAAAGGGATTGTGCTTTTTGCAGGGAGAGGATTATGTAAAGTGAAGTTTGTTATCACTTCCTAGTTCTGCCCTTGACTCAGCCACTTTCTTTGGCTTCTCTTTTCTACCCACACACTGAACTGACAGCAAATTTTGCTTCCAAAAATATTTGGCACTAGGAGAAATTTTTTTTTTCAAATAAAGCAATAATGCAAGAATGACAGATCACAAAATAGAATCAGGAATATTGAACTTTTTTTTTCCATAGGGGATGATGTAAAATAGCTTAGAAGACAGGTTGTGGAAAAGAAGAAATTAAACAGGTAAAACTAATGAAAATTATAACTCCTGCAGAATGTCTGAAATGTAGCTCATGTCTTTTCCTATATAAACATGGCCTACATAAATGTTTTATAATAAAATGCTGTTATTATGTACTTTACAAAGTAATCCAGCAGCACTATATTATGTAAGCTTCACAATCATGACTCCAAGTAAAGATGGCTCTCTTTGTTTCGCTGTCACAGCAACTGAAACTCAAACAACTAAAATGATTGCACAGCCTCATGGAATGGATGAACAATGGCAGCACAGAAAAGGCCTGGTGAGCAGACATTACTTGGTAAACATTCCTGGGGGGATGAACATGTGATTGAGGGGTCTCATCTCTAGTTCACTCATTTCTGTCCTCCAATCCTCTGAAACTCCTGCTGCTTTCTGCTGTATTAGTAGTCAAAGCATTAATTGGATACATCCTACAAAACAAACAAACAAACAAACAAACAAAAAAACCTTAAGAGAATTTCCTCTTTCTATTATTCATTGCTCGGTGCAGTTGCACATCCTACACTCCTTTTTTCCTTCATTTCTTATCAGAGCACATTTTTTAATAAAGCTCTAGGAAAGAGAATATGAGTAATCAGAGTGATATCTTCTCAATACTAGAAAAGAAGATAAGGATTTGAATTTTCAGCACCAGGTGGTCTGTTCAGTTGAGTTGTATCTAATTTATGTAGAACAAGTAGCTCACCTTTCTTTATACAAGTTCCTAAAATATGATGGGAAAGACTGAACAAAATCATGGTTTAAACAGAAATGAATGTTTCAGTGAATCTCTTACACAGACTCTCAGAAAGAGTTCTTGGGAAGTTAAAGGTCATGAGGGAAAATAAAGGGCTGGAAGCTTTGCAGCTCTGGCACACACAGCCATGGAAAATACTGAATTCAGCCCAACTCCTAGCCAGGTTAATGTAAGTGTGCACACCATAGCTGCATTATTATAAACATTCAGCCAATTTCCACTATTCCGTACAGCATGGCCAGCTTCCAAAAGCAAGAAGAAAATTTAAATTGTGACAAAGCAAGTGTGAGGGACAAAGCAAGCATGGAAACTGAACTGAGGTCTGACGATAAAGCAGGAAGCTTTAGAGTGGGAATTCAGAGCAACTATGATAATATGCTAAAGATGTGAATGAAACACCATGCCAGAAGAGCCTGCAACATCAAAAGAGAAATGGAAAGGCTAAGAATGAATTGAACACTGCAATAGAAGTGAAAAACACTGCAACGTTTAAAATCAGAAATGTTAAAGAACTGTTAAAAAAGTTAAAAAAGGTGCAAGATATACTGTTAGTATGCAAGGGAGAGAAGGAAGAAAGAAAAAGAGAGCAGAAAACAAATACTTTATGTTGTCTAAGTCTTTTCCGATTTTAATTACAAACTTTAAATCCAGACCTAAGAAGCTCAGGGAATACAAAGCAGGATAAACAACAACAACAATAGCAACAACTGAAGAACTTCCTCTTTGAACTACAGAAAACAAAAAGCGAAGAGAAAACCCAGTGGGAACAGGTACTGGGGAGGCTCCTCGCCCACTAGGAATAGGAATTGCAGTGGGGTCTCAGCAGAGTTGGACCTGCATAAAACGGTATTGTGAAATCTTTCAAGGATCAAAAAAAAAAAAAAAAAAATCTAGAATTCCATGTCCAGTGAAATGATTCATCAAAAGTGGTGATAAATAAAGAGAATTCATTGCCAGTTGAATTTCCTTGGATGAAATATTAAAACAAACAGTTTCTTAGGGAGAATAAGGAAACTCAGAATAAAAACTCAGCCCTAAGTCAAAAGGCAAGATAATTAGAGGAAATAATAAATGAAGGTAAAAGAAATCCTTGTGTGTGAACTATTAATTGCTTAAAGTCATGAGAGCAACACTGCATTTGTGTTTATGGTACATGGAGGAGTGAAATGAAGCAGCAAGATCGCAAGGGGCAGAAAGGAGGACGGGAGCTCCCTAAGCTGCCTGCGCATGAGCAAAGTGTTGCCGCGCTCTTTGAAGGTGGACAAATCTATCAGAAACACTAACATAACCACTAAAATTTCTGAAAATGAGGTATATTTGAGAGAGGAAGAAATAACATCTTAAATGCTCAACAGAAACAGAAATCAGAAAAAATAAGAAGAAATAAAACAGTTAGCAAAAGCAATGAACAAAAGGCATTAGCAAAAATGTATACTAAATTGATAACATAAATTATCACTTCACATGCGAGTGATCCAAGTATACTAACAAAAGAAAGATATCGTTAAAGTGGGTTTATATTACTTAAGACAACCACAACCTAAATACAAAGTGCTGGGTTTAAGTAATGGGAAGGAGAAAGATGTACCATGATACCAATAATCAAAAGAAACCTAGAAATTTTGTTTTATTTTAGAGAAAGTAGATATCAGAATTAAGAAATTATTAAGAATTAAGAGAGTCATTATATCATGATAAGAGTCAGTTCTCTAAGAAGGCAAATTATAGCTTTCAAAGTGTCCGGATTAAAATGTATGAAGCAAAAGCTGACAATTGCCAGGCCTGGTCAATCGTATCACTTAGAATGGTGAGGCAGGAATATTCCCTTGAGTTCAATGACAGTCTAAGCTACACAGTGAGTTCAAGGTTTGAACTACGAAGTAAGATTCTGTTTCAAAGCAGCAAACAAACGTGATAGTTAACAGGAATGGATAAATATAGTTAGAGAATACAAAATTCTTATTAAGTGATAGATCAAGCAAACAAAATCAGCAATAATACAGTCAATGTAAACAAAACTATCAACCAACTTGATGCAATGGACATTTATAGAATTCTCTATACAATAACAGATTATACCTTCTTCTCAAGACACACAAAACATTAATCTATAAAGACCACATTTGGTACTAGATCATAAAATGCAACTTGACCAGATAAGGTGAACAGAAGTCATATAAATTATGTTTTTAGACTATGAGGAAGTCCAATTACAAATTGACAATAATAAATAGCTGGGAAATTTAAAAATAGTTAGAAACTGAAAGATATACTTCTAATTTATAACTGGGCCAAATAATTATGAAAAAATTTTAAAAATATTTTTAAATTAAATGAAAATTTAAAATAAAATGAAGTGTTGAATGAGACAAAAGTCATGTTAGAGGGAAATTTATAGCACTATACACATGTACTAGAAAATAAGAAGGATAAATCTTTTTAAATAAGAGAAATTTAAAATTGAGACAAAATATAATTATATTTAGAATAAATACAATCAATGAAATGGGAAACAAACTTAACAGAGAAGATCGGGAAACTAAAAGTTACTGCTTCAAAATAGCAATAAAATTGATAAACTTCTATAGTCATGAACACTCAATGTCTGAAGTGAAATATTAGCCTTCACTAAAAACATGGATATTACAAAGATAATAAAAGAACTTTTAAAATGTTATATTCATAGAAATTTGATAACAGATGAAGTGAACCAGTTCCTTGAAAGATACTAAAATTTATATGAGAGAATAATTTAAATAAATCTTTATCCACTATTGAAATTGAATCAATAAATAATATCTTCCCAAAACAGAAGGAAGCAGAATTCCTCTAAAAGGAAAGCGAGCACTGGTAATTCTGCCAGGCATTTAAGCAAAACATGATACCAATTTTCAACAGTCTTTGTCAGAAAATAGAGGCGAAGGGGATATTTCCATATTTATTCTCTAGGGCTAGCATTAATCTAACATCAAAATGGATAAAATCTTCACAGGCAAAGAAAACCACACATCAATTTCACTCATGAATATAGATGCAAAAACCCTTAATGAAATGTTAGCAAATTAGACACAACAATGCATAAAAGGAATTATACACCGTGACAAGTTGAATTTAACCAAGTATACAAGGCTGACTCAGTATTTGAAAAATCAATCAATATATCCCTTAACTTGAACAAATGAAAAAATAAAAATCATATTATCATATCAGTTGGGCACTTTCCTCCTAAAATCGGAATCAATATAAGGATGTTCACTCTAACTACTTACATTAATCATCATTTTAGAAGTAGTAAGACAGCAATGGATAGGGAAACATGAGATACACAAATTGCACAGGAAAAACTGCACAGAGTTTCTTTATCTGATGTAATTTTCCATGGAGAAAATACTATGGTACTGAAAAATAAAACAAAAAGAAAAACAAAGACACAAATAAAAACTTCTGGCAATAATAAATAGTCACACTAGGTATCAGAATAAAAGGTTCATCTAGAAAAGCCAATTGGTCCCCTAAACATCTGTAATAGACTACTAGATTTTTAAATTAAAAATAGACCAGTATTATTTACAGTAAACACAAACCCCACAAAGTATTCAAGTATAAAACATGACATGTTTATATTCAAGAGATTACAGAATTCATATGAAAACGAACAAAGATGTAAAAACATAAAGCTATTCCATGTTCATGGATTGAAAAAGTCAGAATCATTAATATGTTGATCATTTGCAATTGACATCTGTATTCAGCGAAGCCTCAGTCCAAATCCCAGCACTCTATCTTGTAGATACCAACAAATTGATTCTATAGTAGAAACAAAGTCATGAGATCAAAAATAGGCGACACAGTACTGGGGATGATACAAACTGATAGATTCACATTGCTCATTTTCAAGACTTAATATGAAGCCACACTGATCAAGACAGCATATTAGAACAAGAGACATGTAGACATGAGACAGGTTAGAGGTCCTTGACATAAGCTTGCATCATAGACACACTTCGCTGATCTCCCACAGAACAATTTAGTGCATGAAGCACATGCTTTCATCAAATGATGCCGTGATAATTGGGCATCTCTGTGAAGAAAAAGGAAAAAGGAGAGGAGAAAGAGGATGGACAGGAAAAAGAGGAGGAGGAGGAGGATAAGGAGGAGAAACTGCTGCCTCCTTGGTGAACACCTATAATCCTAGCATCTGGGTGGCTGAGGCCAGAGAATGGCCACTCTGAGTCTACCTTGAATAACATGGTGACTCAGTGAGAGAATTCATTCTAAAACAAAGAGTAAAAATAGGGTGGGATTGTAGCTCAGTATGAAGGCACCGAGTTCAACCCTGAGCACTAGAAGAAAAAACGTAAAGAACCTAGACACAAACTTTTCATTTTTCAAAAAAAAAAGGAACTGAAAATACACCTTGGAACTATTGTGAAATAGAAACTATAAAACTCTTAGGAAAAATCTTTAAATGACATTGATTCAGTAGTTAGTTTTTAAATACAACGCCAAAAGCAGGATCAATGAATATATAATTTGAATTTTGCTCAAATTAAAAATCTTCTACTCTGCAAGAGATATTATAAACATGAAACAAAGAAAACCCCAACCAGGATATGATACTTGCAAAACATATGTGATATGACTTAGATTCAAATATACAATAACTCAAGATTTAAAAACTGAATAATATTATTTAAAAATTAAGAAAGACCCGACACAATTTACCCAAAAGAGGGGGATAAAACATATGAATGGCAATTTTCTCAAAAGACACTCAGCATCATTTATCATTAGGGAATTGCAAATTAAAAGTAGGAGATATGATACATTTATGAAGATAGTTGAAATCCAAGAAAAGGTGTCAGTTCCAATTTAGCGCAAGAAGAGAGAAGAATAAAAATTCTCCTCCACTGACAGTGGGAAACAGAAAGCAAGGCCACTTCAAGGTCTAGAATGTGAAACTGTCTGGGAGGAGAACACGATCTTCCCATTGGATCCATAGTCACCCTCCTAGATAGTTTCAGCTGATTTGAAAACTGATATATGCATAGGAACCTGCACCTTAGAGTGTATATCAGCCTATTGGTAATCTCTCAGATTCAAAGCAAGCAAGATGCCCATCAATAAGTGAATAAACAAACTTCTGATATGTCTTTATAATGCAATGATAATATTCCACAATAAAAAGAAATACATTAATAGGCTAGGAAGGATATAGGCAAATCATAATATGTATTTTTTTTT